>CABHPH010125658.1:0-30453 GCA_902168325.1 Peromyscus nudipes
GGCAGGGAATCACATTATCTGTTGGGAAAGCTTCCAGCACCCGCCTCCCGCCCGCTGGTGTTTGCTCAAGGCCTAGCTCTTCAGAAACTGAAACCATCAGCCCGAGCTGCCTGCCGGCCTGAGAACGCCCGCCGGTGCTGCCCAGGCTTTACCTTCTATGGGGAGGACCGCGGAGGGCGGAGCGAGCCGGCGCCGATGACGTAGACGCCCCGCCCCGCCCTCGCCCCCGGCGTCCGCCTCCTCCGCGCCGGGTGTGGGTGCGCAGGGCTGGGAGAGTGGAGTGCGCGGGCGTGGGAGCGCAGGAGCTCCGGGCGTCTGGTGCGGGATGTCGGGGTGCCCAAGCCGGGGTGGAGCGCGGGGCGGGAAGCCCCGGGCGTGCTGTGGAGGCAGGCGTGCAGGACGTGAGTCTTGGCGCTGTCCCCGAGCTGAGAGAGCAGAAAGAAAATAGTGTCAGGTCTTCACATGTGACATGGACTGAGCCTGACATCCAAGAAGCGCTCAGCACATGGTCCCAGCGTTGCTGTCCTTGCCCTTCGGATAGGGGTCGGACAGTGTGCCCTGTGAGATTATGAACTTTCATCCGTGAGGATGTTTAGGCACAGACTGAATGAGATGGGAGAGAGGGTGTAAATGATGCCACGGACTCCAACTCCAAATCCTGAACTGATGACGTCAGAAAGCTTGCGCAGGACAGTAGCCGAATTGGAATCCAGAAGGCAAACTTAGAGAAACACTTTGTAAACCACTGATTTAAACCAACAATCTCCTCGTTTTCCACCTTCAGAGTTCCTCCTGATATGTCCTCTGAGTACACAATTCGAGCTATTTACCAAAGTAAAGCAACCCACAATTTGCTTCCTAAATAATTAATCAAAACCCGGAAGTCACTCAACACATTTTCAGTAAATATTCATTGGAAATGTTTAGGTACCAGCTGTGACCAGGTGATGTACTGGGGCGCTTGGGATGTGGCAAAAGAGATAGACAAAGGCTGTGTCCTCGTGGAGAGTCCAGACTTTTGGACACAGAAAATGAATAGCTCAGATACTGAAAAAAATAAAAAATATTGACAAAAGCAAATAAAGGTGATGCATCTTTCTCCTCCATGGATTTTTAAATAGAGGTGATATCTTTCCTCTATGCATGAACACACACACACACACACACACACACACACACACACACACCTCATATCACAGTACTAATACTTTTGTGGACCCAGAAAGTCCAAGATCCTGAGATTAATAACATCTAAACCTGCATGAAGACAGCCTACAGGAAGACCCTATGGCCGGGACTCCTGCTTGTGTGGCCTTCCTCATGACAAACTCTTAACAGATGTCCCCACTCAGTTCTTAGTGAGTGGCTAAGAGTATGGGCTTTGAAGCCAGTCTACCAGGGTTGACTTCAAGGCCTTTCTTAGCATACCTCTGATCATGGGCAAAGTACTTGACCTCTGTGTACCTATGCTCTTCTTCTACAAACTGTTCTGAATAACACCTGGTTCACAGGATTCTGGGCATTGGAGATGGTACTGAAAGTGGGTGGCAGGCATTTGCTGTAGTGCTCTCTGCCTAGAGAAGCCCTCCTCCCCCTTTCTCAGCGTGGAGACCATGTATTTATAGTCCAATGTCACCTCCTCTCTGGAACCTTCCTTGCTTTATTGGCAAGGTAATTGGATGCTTTGCCTTCTGATCCCAACTCTTTTATAGTACCTTATAGGACCCTTCGTGCTACAATAAGGTTTTTAAATGTTGTTTAGGTGTTTGCCTTCTGTATTTGACTATACATTCTTAAAGAGCAGGGACTAGATTTCATGCAACTTACTTCATCCCTAGAAACAAGGCAGTCCCCAGAGCAGAGTGAGCGCTTGACACTATCTTGAGTTAATAGGTGGATGGGTGAATGGGTAGGTGGATGGATGATGATGGATGGATGATGGGTGAAGTAATCCTCCCAGGATTGTGAAATTTGAGTCCAGAGTCTGTGTTTAGTTTATGTTGGGAATATCACATTTTTGAGTCTGTGTTTTGCCATCTGGAAATCAAATCTGGATCTTGTAATAATAGCACCTATTTGGGGGTCAGAAGTTTAGGGGAGATGTATACAGGACAGCACACAGGCAAATACTCTCTGGAGCCAGTGCTTAGGCTCCAGTCCCAGCTCCACCACCTATTAGCAGAATGATCTTTGACCAGTTTTTACCCTTGCTGTAATGGGAAAGGCAGAATACATTAATGAACTGTTCCTAAATTCAAGAAATATTCTTTGTAAAAGTCTACGGTACAGGGTGGATATTCAGAAATAAAAACTGCCTCCCTTCCCCACCTGCCACCTTGTCTGTTCTCTAGACCCATAGGCCTGGACTCTCAGTACCCAAGACAGCTGTTCAAATGCCGTATTTTGCTCCAAGTGACTAATGCCACTTAAGCCAAGGTTGGAAAGCTGACTCCAGGACCAAGTTTAAACTTGAGTGCTGAGTTAGAAGCAGGGAATGTGGCTGACTGGTTGATTTAATTAATAAGGACACTTTTGAAAGAGAGCACTTTTTAAATCAACAAACATTCCAAGGAAATTGAAAGCAAGAGCTAATCCATGATTTCATGTGTGGGTTTCACGTGTGACTGAGAGAGTCCTTATATAAAGATATGAATAATGAATCGCCCAAAGCTAAGGGAGTATTTCTCAAACTCTGAGAGCCGTGGTTGGAATTGGCTTTGGAATCAATTAGCCAGTTAATTGGGATACAATGTTGTAGCAAATCTTAAATGTCCTTCTGCTCTATTGGAATACATTCTAATAACTTCAAAATTCTCCAAGTACCACTTATCAATTGCTAAGCCAACAGCTATGGCAGAGAAAGGACTAAAAGACATCTCTACCTTGGACCTAGAATGTCACCACACCCCATATGAAACCCCAACCCCTTCCCTTAGTCTTCTAAGTCTCAGTGTGAAATTTAGAAAAGGCTGCAATGGGAGCCCAGGGCTTTGGGAGCTGAGTTTGTCCATGCCACAGCCAAGGAACACTTGGCAGCAGAACTCAGAGGGGAAACTTGAGAATGTAGAGGCCCCCCACTGGACCTGAGGGATGAGCTCTGAAAGGGTAGGGATCTTATTAGCAAAGCCAAGCTCCCTGCCAAGGAGGACATGTGCCTGAATATCCAAAGAAAATAGGATACAACTCACTTTAATGTCAGACCTACAAAACTTCTGGGGCTACCTGCATCTTCCACCTTTCTCTTTCTTAGTGCCCCACCCTTACCTTGACCTTGTCAAATGCCTGTTTTCAGAACTCACTCCCACCTGACATTGCCTGGGCAGCCCCTCTCTGAGACCCAGTTTCCCTCCTTTCCCCCCATGTGCTTAATAGGACATAGTGTTCCCATTGGAAGATCACTTCAAGTTATTTCATGATCTGCTGGGCAGCTTCCTTCCTCTCCCCCAACATCCTCTTTTTCTGCATCTTCATGGAGAAGTAATTGACCCGGACTAAACCACAAATGCTTGGAGAGTTCAGTTTTTTGGGACACCAACCTGTGAAAGCTTCTCCACCATCTAGACAGCCAACATTTTCATAACCTCATTTTTTTTCAGGCCTTTGTAAGTTTTTCTCTAGCCTCCCCTCAGCAAACAACCATTGGCCTATTTTCTATCATTTTCTGTATATGAGCTTCCATTTTCTATAAATGGAATTATACCATGTTGACACTTTGACAAGCTTCTTTCACAGAGCACAATTGCATGGACACTCCAGTGTCAACTTTCCCCTGCTTTGATTTGTGGACTTTCTTGGGGGCAAGAGCTGGGGCCCATCTAGAACACAGCACAATGCTGAAGTCTGTGGGGAAGACTACAGTGGCATAGGAAGAGGTTGGGATTTGGTGTGCCAGACGTATATGTTGTCATCCCAGACCCCACTGTTCGTGGCTGTGAAGCCAGGAGACGGTTGATTGCTTTTGGAGCCTCGATTTCCTCGACTGGGAATTGGGGTGATGATAAAGCTCTTTTCTCTGAGAGTTTGTGAAACTCCACTGAGCCAGGAGATAAAGTGCTCTGTAAACTGTGAAAGGTCAGTCCTGGGCAGGGATTAGGCCTGGATCAAGCCAACACCACACTGGGAATGCCCCAGCTCCCCAGGCTATTTAAAGAAGGTCTTGTCATTCAGGGAGACTGCATGCCTTTGTCAATCCTCGCAGGAACAGCCAATAAGGCCTGTGCCTGGTGTCCTTTAGTCTCGGGCCCCATCTCTAAAATGGCAAAGATTCTTTTCCCTTGACCCTCCCCCACTGCTCTGTGTGGGCTGTGTTTGTTTACAAGGTCTCCCTTCCTCAGGAGCTCCAAGTGACCAGACAATTCTTCTTCTGGCCTGGAGTCCTCTGATAAGACTGATAAGGTCCGTCTATCTGCTGGGGGCTCCAAGCATCAGCAGAAAGAGGAACTAAGCCTGTGGAAGGGACTCGAGAGCCTACCAGGCCCGGCTGTGGCTTCCTTTGACCAGGGCTAAGGACAATGATGAGTAGAAAAGTAAATATTTGATCTCCTCTTTAAAATCAGATTTGACTTATGAAATCAACTCAACTTGAGAAGGATCTTTTCTACCCTGGAAGGAGACTTCTTCTATCTATATCCTTGCTTAGTAAAGAGAATTGTGTGGATCAGAGGGCTTGCAGACCCAGAGTCAAGTCATGCGGCCATTAGTTTCTTATACGACCTTGACAAAGGCACTAAACCCCTCTCGGCTTTAGTTCATGGGAACTAACATGCTTTGAATGCCCACTTTGTATCAGCTGCCTGCCACACTGTGTTTTCCATATGCTTCGTAAACTATCATCTTCAATGCGATCCTAAGTAAAGGAAGGTGAATTCATCTTTCCAAGATGCTGGTAGGGTCAAAGCTTGAGCCCTAGAAGCTGTAACAAGCTAGTCTCAGTCACCCATCCTCTGTAGGAAGATGTAAGGAGACATGTAAGGAGCCATGACAACCGAAAAGCAGAGAGCAGGGATTTATTCAATATGGCCACCTTGGAAATGGGTCCAGTGAAGATACCTCAGTTCTACCCTGCAAATCAATCTCCAGAGTCCTGACTTGAAGCCTAGGGATAAGAGGGCAAAAGGCATGCACAGCTAAGCAGTTCACCCATCACTAACCCATCATTGTTTCTACCCTTCTCTCTTTGAACGTGGTCTGAAAAGTCAGAACTGTGTGGAGTCTCTTCTGAGATGACAAAATCCTCCTCAGCTGGCACCAGGCTTCAGCCTTCTTCCCTCTCTCAGCATGAGATTCCCTGGGAAATTCTAGTTCTCAGGTGCGCTGTCTCAGTGGTCAACAGTCCGAGATGGGAAGGACTCTGCTCTCTTTGGAGTATCTCCTGTCAGGGAAGTTACAAGGTCATCTACAAAACAGCCAAGATAAGAAGTAAGTGTAACAGAAGACGTGTTCTTTTGAGAACTAGGAGGCAGAATTCTCAAAGAGTGAACTTAAATGATTTCTTGGTCATACTGTGTGAAAAGGAGCTTCTGTGACCCACTTACTATGAGGGAGCACAGTGTGCAACATTGGCAAAGACACCAATCTAGTGTGTTGCACACACTTACAAAGACCCACAATTCACTTCCATGTCTAGAACGCTCTGGGTAATCTTAAAGGAATATAACTTTATTTCTAAACAAAAAATTAAATTAATCAAACTTTTTTTTTTCTTGGTAACACTTTTTTTTTTTAAAGTATACCAAGAAACAGGTGATCCTCAGCGCACTGGAGTCATGAACTAAGAGGATTCCAGAGTTTATTCAGTAGCTGTGGGAATTCCATTCATAGGACCCATTATTATGCCTTTGGTGTTGAGAAGCTTATCACCTGCTGACAGTCCTCCCTGTCACTGAACTAGTGTGTAGTGCTTGGGACAGCACCACCCCACAGAGACACACTGCAAGCCACATGCCTGCTTGGCAATTTTCTAGGACATGGGAAAACCGTAAATATGCTAACTAGCCCAATGGATCTGAAAACATCATTTCCACCCTATAACCCACTACAAATAGTAGTAAGGCGTTTCACAGACTTTTCAAAAACAGTATTTGAAATCTAGTGCTCTGTGTTTACAGCTCTAGACTGCATAGGACCAGAAGAGTCTTCTGTAGGTAAAGCTGAGCACTTCCTGCCTGTGTCTCCCTTCCATGATCCTTAGGTACAGAGGCATGGTTTGCAGATGCCACCAACAGGGAGATGAGTCCTCCTGTCCAGTGAGGCCAACATGCTACCAAGTGCCCCCCATTACAGAGCTCAGCCCTGGGGCAACGCTCTGTCAAGTCCGGCTCCCCCAGGAAGCACTTTCCAAATGTAATGATGCCCTGTACACCAGGAGTCCTCTGCCTTGGAACAGGACAGCTGGTGATCTTAACACCCTTTTATCTTACACAGAAGCTACAGTGTCTGCTTAGCGGTGTTTGTAGGGCACCTCCTTTCTGCTCCCTAGGATCAGTTTCCCCACCTGTCAGCTGACAGGCTGGAGTCTTCTAAGACTCAGCCCTTTAACTGCTCTCATGCACACCACCAGTCTCTGCCTCCCTGCTAGTTCTCCTCATTAAACAGAATCTTTGGTTATTAAGAAGTTATCTCGGCCTGATGCCTAATAAGAACACACTGAGTGTTTAACACAACACGTGCCAGGCATGGTATAAAGAGTTCTGTACCTGGCATTTTATTTGGTCTTCTCCATACCCAAGTGAAGTAAATACTGTTATTATCCTCTCGTATAATTGTAGAAACTGAGGCATCAGGTGTTGACTCATAGGTCAAAGGCCTAATGAGGGGAGGAGCTGCCAACACCTGCCCAGGGGTCCTTTCCAGGCTCCCTGTTCCAGCTGTGAATCAGGTTCAGTCCTCTCAACCCGAGCTAGGCTCAGGTCTCATGTTACAGCTCAGGAAAGCTAGGTTTTTCCCTCTGTATCGTTGTTTTTAAAACCGGAGATGGCCCTCCTTCTGTTTTTCGGAGGAAGGAAGTACTGCTGCGTCTTCCTTGCTGAGGAAATCCTACCCTTTGCAAATGGACTTTCTTCCCATCCCCTTGACCTTTCAGGAAAGGGGGGAGGCCCCGGGAAGGCTCTGGAAGAGGACCGTAGAGCAGAGTTCGCCCTGTCTAGGGCAGGAGTATTTTTAGAGCTGGCTGTACACTGTTTACAAGGAAGCCAGTCCCCTGTGCCTGCCTGCTCCCTCCAGGGAACACTGGCTGCCAGCCCCACCCTCCCAGCTCTGTGCCTGGCCCTCCCTCCCTTCCTCCCTCCCTGTGCCTTTCCTATGTTTCCATCAGCTCCAGGGCTCGATCTGAATATGGGTATGGGCATGATGGCTCCAGACTAAGATGCCTGAAAGCCTCCTGCAGAGGACTAACTGTGTTGGGGCACTGGGAAACAAACTTCCAACAGCTAAGATGGCCTAGGGCCCAGCTGGGAGTCCCTCCTACCCCCAGGGACTGCGGAGCTCTCCCTCCCAGACTTCCTGACAAGGGGAACCTCAGAACTTCCCTGTGAGAGGGGATAAGGGACTGCAGGCCTGGCTCAGCAGGCTCAGCAGCTCTGCCTACAGCTCTTACGGGTGTGATACCTGTATTTCTCTTCTCTAGTCTTGAGACTCTAAAGCAAGTGGGGCATGGATAGCAAGTGCCCCCACCGGATGACTGATGTCTCAGTGTCTCCATTGCAGCAGAGTATTTAGGCCTACCTCCTGCAGTAGGAGAAAGCATTAATAGGACAGTAGTGTAAAGTCCTTAGCATGTGCCAGACACACAACACCCAGGACCGTGGTAGTCACTTCTCTGACTTCACCCTTCTCCTAGTGTCTAACTTAAGGAGACTTTCAGCAGAGGATGCTTTTCTTTATTCTTGTAGCTCAGAGTTCTTACACTTCTAAGTCTGCGTGAAAACTCTCCCCCAACCTGAACCCCCAGGCCATGCATGCCTGAAACCTCATTATTAAGGCGCAGAGCCCTACGGATCCTAGGAGCTTGCTGGCCAGCCAGCCTAGCTGGAATGTTGAGCTTTAGGTTCAAGGAGAAACCTGATCTCTAAAAATAAGGGGGGATGTGATAACAGAAGACACCTGATGCACTCCTCTGGTATATATATAAAACACACATACACCCGACATTGATAAACAAAATAAACTGTCCCTTGGCCACATACATTTAAAGGAAAATTAGGCCAGGCATTTATTCCTTCTCCTCTAGCCCTGAATCCAGCCCCTTGCTATTCTGAAGTCTTTCAGAAGATATTCAAAGTGCTTTCCTAAGTTGCAGTCCCTAGATTTTAGAACAGGCTCACCACACCCTTTATCTTTATCTTTCTAGCTTCTGAGAGCATCATCTGGACCAGCATTCATAGACATGGCCCAAGGGAGCCACACTTCCCAGGGTCTAACCCTAAGCTGGCAGTGCTGGGCAGGAAGCTGGACCTGGGTGACCTAGGCATCCCCATGCCACCTGAGTTCCCTTCAGATGGGGCAATTCGGATGGCAAGGTCTCCAGGATCCTCACAGCAAATGTCCCTGACTCGAATGCAGCCTGGACTTCTCCAGCATCTGAGAGCTTCTAGGTAGGTGTTTAGTTGGGGCAGTTCCTTTCCCACAGGCATTTCCTCCTCTTCCTCCTGGTCACCTACCCTTCCTCCTCTTGTTTCCCACTTCCTCTAACTCCTTGTTCCTCCCTCTCCTCCACTTCCTCCTTCACCTCCTCTTCCCCACTGCTGTGTTCCTAACCCAAGTATCAGCCTACTAATATTCTAAGGAAGAGTCCCAATACAGAAGAGGGAGACAGACTTCTTTCTGTGAGGTGCCGTCTCGGCTTCTCTCACTTCTTCCCTTGAAATATGTTGGATGCCAGGCACTGGGGTCAGCAACTCAGAGGCCTGGTCACTTCTTAGCCCCAGGCAGTCACATATGAAAAAGGTTTTACCCTTGTCCACCTTTATGATCTCAAAGAGTTGCATCCACACTGTCCAATGTCATTTTACTTCACAAGAGCTGTCTCAACAACATAGCTTCTTTGCCTTACGTAGCTGAGGCTGCTTTTAGTATGAGATTATGTGAAGGATGTCCCACCCCCTTGTCACCCTACCCCTGCCTACCAGGAAGAAGCAGCAGCATGCTTGCCAGTAGAAAAGCGTGAGTGAGCAAAAGGGCCAGCCATTAACACATGTAGTTCAAGGGCAGAGCACAGGCAAGGAAGAGTGTTGAGAAGTGGTTGGAGGCACTGTGTGTCACAAATCATGCCAGCAGTGCCTGGAAGCCATTGCCCTGTCCTATTCTGCACCCCGAGATGACTCAAGTGAAAATGTGAAGAATGGGCTGGAGAGGGATGGAAGAGCAGCAGCCAGATCTCATGAGAAGTGGTGGCCATTATTCCTGCCCTGCTTTGACTCCCTCTGACTTTATTTTCTTCATCTGAAAGTCATATGTGTGTATGTAGTGGACACACTCACACACAAGCTATGGGCTGAAGCCTTCATAAGTAAGACAATGTAGAAGGAAAGCTCTTTGGAATCATGAGATAGTCTTCATTCCTCAGCCTGCAGCTGCTGTTCCCATTCTGTGAAGGGAAGTCCTCACCCGGAAAACCTTGTTCATGCTGGCTCAGGGCCCAGGACCCAGGGCGTGAGCACTATGGATGCTGGGTTTCTCCCTTTCCATTTCCCTTGTTGACTTCCCAATGTGACTGTTATTGGCTGGAAGAAAGACAAGCCGTTTTGTATGACTTGTCAGATGTTGGGCTCAGGTCCCACCTTGATTTCCCAGGTTTCTTGGGAAGGTTCTGAAGCTAAAATTCAAGATCCAAGAAGCCATCAAAAGGGGTGGACAAGTATGTGTCTTATGCATCTCCTCTCCTGACCACTTTGGAGAACAGTGACTAGGGCCTAGACTAATGCCAACTGTCCCTTGCCTCCAGCTTCATCCTTGTAAGTTATCACTTCACACCTGTCAGTGTGACCTATTCCATAGATGGTTCTAATTGTGACATGTCCCTCTTCTGCTCTCCCCACCACCTCCAAGTCAATTCCACAGCAGAGGACCCACAGTCCCCCAGCACCAGATTCCCTCACCAGCACTGTGCATTGTTTCGATCACAACCTACACACACTGCATGTCCTTACCACAGAATCCTGTTCTCCAAAGGTGCTGTCTGGTGCCCTCTCTCTCACTGGCATCCTGATCCTGACCCTGCCAACTAGTTTAATGCACACATTTCCCTCAGAGGCCAGCAAAGGAGCCATTTCCTCTCAAGAGGATCTTCCCTCCATCTTCTGCACTCTCAAAGCCTGGCATGAGGCAGTCTCAGCACAGCATTCTTAACCTAGAGTCAGGCAGTCAAGAGCTTCAAGCATGGGGAACTACATGTTTATGATCACTAGTCAACTCTACCTAAAATTCAGCATTTCCTTCCTGTTTGCACTTAGACTCAGCTCACAGGGAATTAGCTAGCTAGTGCCCAAGATTTAGCATTTGGAAATGATATTCATTTATAGTTGGTGCAGATTACCTTAAAAACTGGTATATTCATCTATAGATGAAAATGATAGTAATTAACAGCCCTGTAGTTCTGGCTATTTAATGTGTAAACAAAAAGTTCATAAATCATTACTTGCTCATTTTATCTATTTTCATAGCTTCTGGAAATTAATTGGCTTCTTTTTTAACCGTGTGTGTTTTATGCATTTTAAAAATGTCATTCTGGGTAGTGGTCCATGGGCTATACCAGACTGGCCAAATGTTTTTTTTTCATGAATGGTGACCAGGACCCACCACTATAGCTGTGGGTTCATTTTAGACAGCTCTCTCAATAGATGTTGTGTTATCTTGAAAACAAGGGGTGCTTGCCTTACCTTACACAAACATTTGGAATAATCCAAATATGTTTTTGAGACAGGGACTCAGAACATTGTCCAAAATGGACACAACCTCAAACCCTCCTGCCTTTACTCATCAGGAGAGAGATAAATGATGGCAAGAAGGAAGGCAGTCCTGGGAGGGAGGGGTTGATTCCCATTCAGAACATCTGCTCCTCCCTGCTGTGGGCATTCTTCTCTCTTGAGACTCCCTCACCTTCCTGATCTCTGCTCCAACATCACCCCCTCAAGGAGCCCCTCCATAGATAGCACTGCATGGAACACTGGCCCGCTGGAAGGCTTTCTTGCTCCATCCCCGACTTTGTCTTCCAAACACTTTTGTCTTAGTCAGTGTTCTATTGCTCTGAAGAGACGCCATGACCACAGCAACTGCGACAAAAGAAGGCATTTAATTGGGGTTTGTTACACGTTCAGCGGTTTAGTCCATTGTCTTGTGGCAGGAAGCATGGCGGCATGTAGGCAGACATGGTGCTGGAGAGGGAGCTGAGAGTTCTACATCCAGATCAGCAGGCAGCAGGAACAGAGGGGGACTCTGGGCCTAGCTTGAGCTTCTAAAACCTCAAAGGCCACCCCTAGTGACGTACTTCCTCCAATAAGGCCACACCTACACCTACAAGGCCACACCTCCTAATAGTGCCATTCTCCATGAGCCTAGTGAGGTCCATTTTCATTCAAACCACCAATTTCTTACCATCTTATAGCTTGTTTCTGGTTTTGTATTCCTCTTTTGACTCTTTTCTATCACAAGAAAGTAAGTTCCATGGAGGTGGAGATCTTTTTTTATTGATTTCTGTCACCAGTTCCAAGATGACTGATCTACAGCAGCAAGTGGCAAAGTCCAGGCAGTTAACATCAGTCTTCACTCTTCAGAGATTGTGAGAGTTGAACGTCTGCCAGGGCAACTCTAGATGGTTGTGAGTGAGCAGTGGGAAGAAGCCCAGGTTGTCTGCACTGGATGTGGATGACAGCATTTGGAGCTTTGTGCTGGGAGATTGATCTGAAGGCACAAGCTTATTTGGAGAACCCTAGGCAAGATAGCAGGAGCTGAGGTAATATTGGGCAGCAGGACTGGAGATCAGTGGAAACATGTTTATCTTTAGAGCATCACTCTCTTTGGAAATATAAAATGAGGACCTGGCACACAGACTTTTAGTCACTATTTATACTGAAGGGAAATTGTGGTTAGAAGATTGCTCATGCAATATGGTAAGTGCCGTGAGAGTTGGGAAAGGGACCTTCCATAGCCTCTTAGTCCTTGGCACACCATGTTGTCTGATGGTCACTTATTATAGTGACCATTAGATGCAATTATGGAAGTGGGGCATACTGATGAACTTGACTGACAAGATACATGTTAGGCACCTGAGTTATAGCCAAATAATTGGTCCCAATCTCAAGGACCTCATGGCAAAGAAGATCATTGAAATACAAATGAGCAATGACAAGATGGCTTTATCCTGTCCACTGTAATACTCCCAATACATAGTAGGTACTCCAGTGTCAGCTCAATGAATACTTGTCAATAAACACATATCCCAAGGAAGCACATAATAACATGGATATCCTGGCCAGGAATGGGGAGGCAAAGCCACCTTCCAGAAGAAAGAGGTGTGGGCTGGGAACACACTGCTGCAAAGCCTATACCTCCTTCAACATTTTTTCTTTTAGGATTTCCTCCCAACCCAGTGAGTCCATACCCACTTTATGAATAAAGATACAAATCTCAGTGAAGGTATGGATTTTTATAAAGGTCCTTCAGTCAGCAAACTCAGGGGAAAGTCTGTGCCATCTCCACACACCATTCTGCGTCTTGCCAATGCACTAAAGGACTCACTGTGAGAAAGGTGATCAATTGGACCTCCAGTTTCCAAGGGGCTAGAAAGCCATTCTAGAAAGACTGAACGACAGGGCAAGTCACATCATTACCGCAACCACCAGTAGCAGCAGCATTCTTTTTTTTTAATAGATTTATTTATCTATTCTACATCCTAGCAGCAGCTCCCCCAACCCCTCCCCCCACCCCTTTTCTGTTCTCACCCGCCAATCCACTCCTCCTCCATTTCTGTTTAGGAAGGGGCAGGTCTCTCATGAGTATCAACAAAACACAACATATCAAGTTACTGTAAGGCTAAGCACCTCTCCATGTATTAAGGCTGGGCAAGGTGACCCAGTATGAGAAGTAGGGGCCCAAAAGCCAGTAAAAGAGTCAGAGACAGCCCCTGTTCCCACCATTAGGAATCCCACAAGAGGACCAAGCCACACAACTATAACATATATGCAGAGTGCCTAGGTCAGTCCCTACGTTTTCGGTTCAGTCTATGTGAGCCCCTCTGAGCTCAGGTCAGTTGGTTCTGTGAGTTTTCTTGTTATGTCCTTGACCCTTTCTCTTCCTCTTCTGCAAAATTCCCCGAACTCCACCAAATGTTTGGCTGTGGGTCTGCATCTGTTTCCATCAGTTACTGGATGAAGCCTCTCTGATGACAAGTGGGCTAGCCACCAGTCTGGTCACAGGAGATGGCCAGTCCAGGCTATGCATCACAGTAACATTCTTATAGCAATGAAAATTTTACAAGTACTTATGGTAGGTGGGTCCCTTCCTAAGAGCTGTACGTGTTGAATTCATTCATCCTTCAGAGTCAACCTGTGATGTGGATTCCATTACTGTTCACAATTTATGGACAAAGACACCAAAGACTGTTACGTAACTTTCTTAGGCCACACTGGCAGAAATAGAAATGCCAGGGTTCAGACCCACACTGCCTAATTTCACAGCCTTAACTGTCTGGTCTAATGATTCAACAGACCATATCCACACCAGGTCCAACCCTGGGGGCATTCTTCAACTTTTACTAGGAGTGTCCAACGGCCCTTGGGCCACATACACAGCCAAAGATAGCTTTGAGTACAACCCAACAAAGGTGTGAACTCACTTAAAATATTATGGGCTTCGTGGGTTTTTTTCCTGCAATTTTTTGTAATGTAGTTCTGCAGTTCTCAAGCATGAACTTTTCATGGAATGATATCATGTTGTTCTCTCAAAAGGTTCAAAATGCATGCTTGATAGTCTCAGGGGCTATGAGAGAAAGGTCTAAAGTCTCTCTACTTAAAGACTTACCAGCCCAGAAAGGAAGGTGGATGAGAACTAAAATGTAAGTTTCAGTGAATGTTTGCTAAGACAAGGATATCTGATCTGGCTTTGCAAACGTGGAAAGGAGAATGCTATTTCAGGAAAAGGCCACAGAGTGTCCCATCTTATCCAAGCATGGAAACAAGATATAGAAAGGAAAAAGAATGAAGGCTATGGGGTAAAGACAGGGCAAATCAAAAGATAACTGGGGCCCAGACCCTGGAGAATTTGGACTACTATATTAAACTTCTTCACTCACCATTTATTTATGCTTACCAGTCAGAGGTTGGTGAAGAAAAAGGTGACATACTTTGACTCCAGTTTTAGAATGGTAATGGGATACCAGTATGGACATGCTAGAGAAGGAAAGGAAGACAGGTGGATCACTTGGCACTTGTAAAATCAATCACCTCATAACTCAGGCCTAAAACAAAGGCAAGTTTGTTGTTGCCCACAATCTTTGTGTCTGTGGGTGTCTCTGCAGCCAAATAGTGGTTTGCTCAGCCATGGGTACAACCTCTCCACTGAGACAGTGAGAATGAATGGGTCATATGTCTCTTATTGTTGGACTTCTTCTCAGGCCTACCAAGACCAGGAAGAGAGAGCAAGCCCGATACAGAGGTGCTTTTCAACTTTCTGCTTCATGTTTCCTAGTATCTCATTGGCCAGACACAAGCTTCTAGTGCAATACAACAGACCCACCTCCCAGTGGCAAAAACAACAAAGTCATATAACAAAGTGGGTACACAGGGACAGGGTGAATTCGGTGCTTGTATTTAGGAGGTAGTTTTATAATGACCTCAGCAAAAATTGTTGCTTAAACTAATATTTGAGACACATTCGGAAGATTACCGTGAGGGAGAAAAAAGAAATCTGGATACCTCATGGGTTTTTGGCCAGAGTTACAAGGCAGATGTTTCCTTGGACCAGTGAAGGGGACTGATAGGGGAAGTAGGTTGGAGTTGTAAACACATTCCAGTTCAAATCAGTTCTCTTGGACTCCAGGAATGTGCTACTTTCCTCACTTGGAGAAAACATACTTTTCCTATCCATTCTCCACTCAGACCTCATGGACCAAATGGACAGTGTTATGTCTAATATGATCCTGCTCTCTTTGCCATGCTGGTGGTCCAGTGTAGAAAGCTAATCCAAAATGGGCCAATGAGAGTGCCCATCACTATGCAGCTTGTCGGATAGGTCCATCCCTTACAGCTATGCGGGTCAGTGTATCTGGCAGAGTGTCCTATGCTTCTGTAGAACTATAGATACCCAAAGTGTGGTACCTTCTTCAAATCCTACAGAGATGTTTCTGCTCTGCCAGTCCCAGTGACTGGTTTAGCAGTATCTCAGATGCCATGTTAAGTATGCTGACCTCTCTTAGGAATTATACTACTGAAGCACATCAGGAAGAGAATTTTTCCTGTTTTGTCTTAAAAATTCTATAGATGGGACTCTGTAGATGTCTATATCCAGGTCTTATGGAGGAATCTGGTACATTGATGAACAAAGAGAGGAGGTGGGGGAATGCCCAGAGCTACAACCCCTCTTTCAACCAACTATTCTCTTCTTGGGATTTGAAAATTGAGTTTTTCCTTCAATGTTGAGACAGCCTTATATGCTTCTGATTTAAATTCTCCTTTGGTGCTTAGCAAGTTCAAGTTGTAAGCAATCCAGTCTTGAACAAAAAGAAAGAAATTGCTGTGCTCAGGTTTGGAAAGAAGGGAATAGGCATTAAGGATAGACTCATGGCTGAATTAAAAGAATGCCATCATCAGTTGGATGAGTCCTATGAGGGAAGCATCCTAGCAGAAGTCTCAGGCTTCAGACCCTGGAAGGGATGAAGGTGTTTGGGGCAGAGCTGACAATCTACAACTCTTTGGGGTGAAAGAAGGGAAAATGCATTCCTCAGTATTCAAATATCGATTGAGCAATTACTCATTGGGTCCTGTCTAAGCACTGGGGACTCAGCAGTAGATCAGGGAATGCAGATGTGGATGGTGTCTAGGCATTGCTGACTGATAAACTCAGAAGTGAGTGCCCACTCAGGGCCAGTACACATCCAGGCAGTGGAGTCCAGCAGGCAGCTAGAAGGAGGATTAAGCTGGCATTTCAATGGACAGAATCAGCTCATTGGTATTATTTTGGGAGAGAGTACTTGGAGACATCTCCTTCCATAATTCTTGTCCTTCATACATGGGCTTCACTAAGGGCCTAAAGACACAGTGATTCTTTGGCTCGTGTTGCTGGGCATTGGGCAGGTAAGAACATAGTTTTAGAAGTCAGTAGAGGTCATCCTGCTTTCTGCCCATATCATCAGGTAACTGATGTATGACCTTGACCTTAAATGAGTTCTTTAGCTCACATAGCCTTCATCCTTTTCCTGAAGAGTGAAGACAAGAGTGCTCGCCCCCATGCTAAGGATAAAGAAATGATGTATACAGAAGTGCAGACGCAAGACCACAAACAGCTGTTTGACACCTGAGTACCCAATTCTGAATTAAAAGAGCACCATCACCAATTTGATGAGTCCTCTGAGAGAGGCATCCTAGCAGAAAGAGTTCTCTGAGGTTGTCTGTATGCTGTCCTCTGAAATTCCAGCCTCCTGAATGGCAGTAACGGGCCTCGTGGGCCGTGATGCTCTTGGTGACCTCCACTCTGCACCTCACAGCCAGAGGCTTACAGTATTATTTGTGGTGTGAGTTACAAGCAAGGGGAAACCCCCCAGAAAGCAGGGGAGGAGGGAGAAAACATTGTAAAAGTTGAGAAAATTTGGTTGCCTTCTTAAGTGATGGCAATTTGCTGAACACCTGAGCTCCGCAGGATGCTTGGGGTCTGACTGTGGCTTTGTGTTCCAGGGCTCTTGGCCCAGGGTCACGTGTAAGGGACTTTCTTACATTAAGGGAAAAAAAATCACTTCTTTTCACGATACTAATGAGTACCTTTGCTGCATCAATGGTAACATTGTTAGAGGTTTGGGGGGGAAATTTTGGTTTTGGGGGTGGTTTTATTCTGAAGGTCGCTACATAAAGTATCTCACAGGCATTAAATGTACTTCCAAGCCCAGCAAACTAAACACTTTAGAGGGCTTTAAGGTCTTCACATCCAACCGTCTCCTCATACTGATGATAAAAACAAGAAACAGGGAAATCACAAAGCATGCCCAACAGAGTACAGTATGTTGTGATAGGATAGAAGCCAGACATAGACCCCAGGCCTTGGACTCTGAAGAACTCTCCTGCAGCCTTTGAGGTAACTCAGAGGTGACATTTCACCTCAAAAGCTAGGACTATTACCATTCCCCCCCCCCCCCCCCCCCCCCCCCCCCCCCACCCCCGTGTTGACACTTTTGTGGCAGTAACTTTGAAAGCTGCCGTTTATAGCCCTGGCTGGGGAAGGGCAAACACCGTTATCGGTAGAACAACACAGGTGGCTGATGGGACTGGAGCCAGGTAGAGCTGAGCAGGAAGCAAGACCCTGTGCACAGACAGACATGACTCAGTCACCTGTCTGCAATCTAAAGGCTGCCAAGACTCAGGGAATAGCATAAGAGGCTACCGTGCTGGTGACAGCCTTGACTTGGGGCCAGACAAGATGGTGGGTTCCATGCCCCTGTCTCTACTCATCTACCTTGACAAGCTCCCCACTTTCCTCATCTACAGAACAATGATAATGATAGATCAGCTGCGGGTGTTACATTTCAGGAGCTCAGGAGCCACCATGCAGTTGTGGGGCTGTCACCAAAACGTATACTGGGAAGTGGGGTCAGGGTACTAGGATACTGTTGTGAGTTCTAGATCTCACCCAGCCTTGCCTACTAGAAGCAGGCCACTCCAGGTTTGTTCAGAGGCATGCAGGGTACCCAGCTTCCCTCTCTCCTCCTTGGCCTTCTAAAGTGAAGGATTAAACTCAAGGCCTGGAGCTTCAAGCTTCTCCTAACAGAATCCCAAGGAAGAGCGTGTGCTGGATGAGAGGCAACAGGCAAGGTGATACATTATGTTACTGCTGGTATTCAGAGATTGAAAGCATTGGGTTCAATCATCACACCCACTGAGGCATTCACGAATCCTTGGACTGGTAGGTCTTCATTTTCATTTCCCTGCTCCCTGCCTTCAGGTCACATACTGCAGGAGGACAGAAGCAGAGCAAGGCAAAGCCCTTTGTCCTCTGGATGAATGAGAAACTGCCGTAAGTAAGATGCCAGTTCTTCTCTTGCTCTTCCCTTGCTTCATTAAAGGGGGAGTTAGTTGCAGGCAGATGGCTGCCTTTGAATCTGTGTAAAACGATGTTGCATTTTGAAGAAATAACCCCCAGAAATCTGGAGATTAGAAGAATGGGGTATCCCAGAGACACTCCAGAAGAGTTCCCGGAAGAGCACGGAAGGGAAACATTCTCTGAAGACCTACTGTCCTCTAGACACAGCAACCATCATTGCTGTGTGTGAAGGGGGATGGGATGAGGATGACAGCTCAGTGTGTTGAGCACTGTCTGTGCAATGTGCACAGTTCTTGGCTCTTGGTATTTATTCACCATAGTTTAAAGATGAGGAAACGGAAGCACTGCGAAGATAAACAAGTCACCACGAGCACCTGAACTTAAACCAGGTTCAAATCCCAGCAATCAGTGTCAGAGCCATAACTACCCTGCCTCCTCAGTACGGATGGTGTTGGAGTCTCACGGGACATACCCACGGAAACCAAGGCTCTGGAGGGTTAGGTTCTCTCCATAGGGTCATGCAGAGAGAATGGAGTTCCACTGATGCTTTCCTTTTTCTTGAAAATTATTTCTTCAGGCTGGGGATGCAGCTCCGTTAGTAGAGTATTTGCCTAGTGTGCATAAAGCCCTGTGTTTCGTTCCCAGCATCCTATAAACCAAGGCATGATGGCACATGTTTGTGATCCTAGCACTCAGCAGATAGAGGCAGAAGGCCCAAAAGTTTCAGGCCAACCTTGGCTACTTAATGAGTCAGAGGCAATGTGGACTACTTGAGATTCTGTTTCTTTGGCTATCTTTTTGAAGTATGCAGGAATGTCTGGGTTAATGTCTGCATCTTCCCCCTATCATTTTCTTGCTTTGGCTCTATTACCCCCTTGGGATTAGAGAAACCTGCTGTGTTAGTCACATGGAGACCTCAGAGACCCCCAAAACCCATCCTGCCAACTTCCTTAGCTCTGCTGCACTTCAGGAAAAGGAAACCCGGGTCCTGCACAGAAAGTACATTGTCCCCTTAGCTGTTTAACCTTCTGTGTGCCCGGTGCCACAACCAAAGCTCAGTTTAGTTCCATGGGCAACTATGGCTACGCTGTTACCTTCTGATACACTAATGTCCAATTTCCTGGCTCAGGAATGAGGGGCTGGGCTGGTTCTGCTTTTCCAGATTTATCCAGATGGGTAGAACTGGAACACTGTCCTGCTTACAAAGCAGAAGGACCCGTATTCCCCTCAATTCCCCTCAAGTGAGGAAGGCCTCTGCCCCAGTCATCTGTCTGTCTCTAACATGGTGGCACAAGACAGTTGAGTGAACTGATAGGAGACGTTGTTATCTACATCCATCTCTCTAGATCCCAGGAGGAAAAGAAAAATCAGTGGTCAGAGTTCAGTTTGGTTCAGTTCTCTAGCAACATGTGACCAAGCCAGATGTTTTCAGACCTGTTGAAATGACCTTTCTGATAGTCTCCATAACACAGGCTATTCTGGCTCAGGTGGGTGATGGTGCACTGCTGTAACTGTCCCACCCTTTCCCATGGGCCCTTGAGCCAGTCCATTATTACTTTCCCACACTGAGTCACAGCTGAGGTGAACTTCAGACCTAGGGAGAGAGCAGAGCTGTCCTGTTGGACAGGTGTGCCTAGGGATCCTTCAGGTCAGCAAAGACTGCCAGGGAAATCCCTTGGGGGTGGGGAGGTGGACTGGGGCAAGTACAAACATGTCACAACAGATCCCCTCTCCTCTCCCACAAGAATGTCTAAAACCAAAGAGTGTCTGCATCTAGGCATTGTACATGGTAGGCTCTAAAACAAAGGTCTCCCATCTTCATCCTGGCAGCAACACTTTAATTGTTGGTCTTGATCATGTATGTCCTGACTGCCCTTCTAGCCTTCACTCTTTGAAATGTCTTTGTAACGGTGTTGAGTAGGATTGGCAACATGGCTCAGTGGTTAGGAACCCTTGCCGTACCCACATTTGGAGGTTTATAACTGCTTGTAATTCCTGTTCCAGGGGATCTGATGCCATTTTCTGGCCTCTTTAAGCACTACACATACACAGCACACATACAGATAAGCAGGTACACAGACTTGCACATTAATTAATTTTAAAAAAGAATGTTGAATAACTTGACAACCATGTCTACTCTTTTAACAATTCCTCTAATGAAAACTAACCTGAGTCCTGTGAAAACTATGTAAAGCAGTGTCCTTAATAATCTAAACACCTCTTCCTAGATCCTACCCCTTTAAGGGTTCATACCACTACCAAGGTCATCACACTGGGAACCAAGTATGGAACATATGGGTTCAGGGACAAGACCACCTCCAAACCATAACGAGTGGCAGAAAACTCATCATAATCATGAGGTTTAGTTTCCTCACACATACAGAAGCCCAGCAGGTAATGATCCTGGGTTGAAACAGCACTCTATGGTGGCAGAGGCCTAGACTCCTTTTGATGTATTGCTCTGCAGTCTTCAATCTTCAACATGTTTTCAACTTCTGGGTACTTCAGAAATAAGGAGGAAGAACAAGATAATAAGCAAGTAAGACCACTTCCCAGGGGGCTAGAGAGAGGGCTCAGCAGTTAAGAGTATGTGCTGCTCTTGCAGATGACCCAGGTTCAGTTCCCAGCAAAAACATCAGGCTACTCACTTTCATCAGGCCTTTAATTCCAGGTCCAATGATTCTAGGGCCTTCTTCTGGCCTCCATGGGCACCTGCACTCAAGAACACACACACATAAAATTTAAGAAAGAAGTATTTTTAAAAAATGAAAGAACACTTGCCATAATTCACAAAGACCAAGCTCTAGTTACTTCCCTGTTGCTGTGATAAAACACTCTGACCAAAAGCAACTTGAGGAGGAAAGAGTGTATTTGGCTCACACTTCCCAGATCACAGCCCATCACCGAAGGAATTCAGAGCTGTAGTTGAGGCAGAAACCATGAGGGACACTTCTTACTTGTTTGGTCTTTCTGGCTTATACAACCAAGGACGACCTATACAGGGAATGGCACCACCCACACTGGCTGAGCCCTCTTACATCTATTATGAATCAAGAATTGGCCCCAAGGACCAGTCTGATGGTCCAAGTTCCCTCTTTCTTACTCCAAGTTCCCTCTTTCCAGGTGACTCCAGTTTGTGTCAAGTTGACAATAAAAATTAACCACTATAGACCACTTCTGCTTATGTCCCATGAACAAGAACATAGTCAGAGCAACATCCAGTTTTAATGAGGCCAGGCATTGCTGCTTATTTTCCACAACACATGAGAAATCAAGGGTGCTGTTGTTAAGAAGACCATAGACATAAACACTCACTTTCAGAATGTATCTACCCTACTCTCCAAAATGGATTAATGATTGGCCAAGTCTTGTGCTTCTAACATACTCTTGGGCCTACTGTAGAGAATATCAATAGATGTTGAGGCAAAACAAGAAACTGCTCATTAAAGACCCAACTTCTAAAACCAGATCATCAAAGGGCCTCATATGGGGGAAAGTCCAGTTGTGTGATCTTGGACCTGTGGTATTAGGCAAGTCTTTGTACCACTGTAATCCCATTCCATAATAGCTAGCTGGTGCTAAAAAAAATAATAATAATATTTACTTCATCAGGTTGCAGAGAGGTTTGCCTCTCATCTTAAGAAAAAAAAATATTTTTGAGATTTGGTTTAACCCAACATATACCAAACTGTATCAATGTGTATAACTGAACTTATTAATGAGATATTGACATTCTATTTTGTATACTAAGACTGAAATTCATTGTGCATTTCATGTCTCAATTCAGAACAGTCACATTTTATATGTTCAGTAGCCACAGGCGGTTACCAATTTTGATGGTGCGGGTGAGGGCTAAACTTTGTTCTGTTTCATTTTGCTTGAGATAGATCTCACTCTTAGACTAGACCTGTATAGCTCAGGCTGGCCACAAACACTAGATCCTACTGCTTCTGTTTCCCAGGGCCAGTACCATCATCCTCAGCTAAATGGCAACTAACTTAAGTGCCTGTGCAGGGCACCTCCCCTAGCTACTCAGATTTTCAAAGGAAGAGTTAATCTTTGCTGTGGCAAATGTCTGTTTACTTAGCTTGTCCAAACAGTTTCTTGAGACTATGTAGAATATGTGGCACCCCCAGAGCTTAACATAGCACCTCGCATAGAGCAGACATTCAATACACACTTGTCAGACAAATGTTATTTATTTTTCTATCCCCAGTGCGTAGTCCAGTGCCTGACCCTCAGTAGACATTTAATAAACTCTTGCTAAATGAATGAAGTAATGAGCCAGTGTTTTAATGGTAAGTGAATTTGCAGTTTGACAGCAGGTGAAAGGTGGGCAGTTTATGGCAGAGGAGACAATGGTACCTTTCTAACCGTCCAAGTAACACCTGCCACTAAGTCAAATTTCCTTCACTGCCT
Source organism: Peromyscus nudipes (assembly GCA_902168325.1). Lineage (NCBI taxonomy): Eukaryota > Metazoa > Chordata > Mammalia > Rodentia > Cricetidae > Peromyscus > Peromyscus nudipes. Next base: position 22,657 of record CABHPH010125658.1, read on the forward strand.
CCTCACTCTCTGGCAGAACGGGTGCCAGATGGGAAGCCATGGGCATTCACATCACAGTAAAATCACACAATGCCTGACTACCATGATAAGTAAGCATATCAAGTTCCCACGAACAAATAAAATCAGCTCCCAGCTAAAGCCCAGTTTTGCCTTTCTATTGTATTTCTTTTCCCACAAGTCGGCCTCAGTGAAGTAAACGATGAGAGACCATAAAGAGTCGTGTGTGCCCCCCCCCCCAACCCAATAAACTCAAAGGAATTTTGAAAAGTGCCAATAGTGATCCTAGCAGCGAGGCATTTCAGCTGTTGCTATCCCGAAGTGTCTGTGTCTCTGCCACCAATACCCATCTTCTCCCCTACAGGCTGACGGTTCTGACATGTGCTTCTCAGGCCAGCCTGCTGCAGGATGCTGTGAACAGAGCCTCCTGCATGCTGCTCTTGGTGAGAGGCAGTGTGCGCTGCTCACAACACCCCGGCTCTGCTCTCCTGAATGATATTCACACAGTGAGACTGAGCCTCATTTTCGTCTAGACAACTAGCCATAGGCCCAATGAGTTTTTAGAGTTGAGTAGAGCTTCCCACCCACCCCTCCTTATGGATGACTGAAACACAAACACTATTTAGAGAGATCTGAGCCTAGTCATCCCTTTGGAGCCTGGTGGCAGGCCAGAAGGCTAATCACAAAGGCTGCATTCAGCTGCAACAACAGCAGCCTGATGGGCAGGGGCCTGCTCCCAAACATTCTTGACTGGGCTTCTGGGGGGAAAGGTGTTGCTGGCCTCCAAATGTTTGTTGCTCTGTTTCTATAGCAACCACAGTGACCATGGCAAAACCCTGAAACTGCACATCGAAAATGGGAGGTGCTAAGTAACGACTGACAAGGAGAAGGATTCCTCCTGGTCTTTTCACTCTGAACAGACTGAAGGCTTTTCCAGGCTCCTTTCAAGGTACTAAAGAGCACTTATCTGGCTGCAGGAAGCCTACTGTTGTTCTGACAAGAGAAGTATAAGACTGTACCCATAGCCCCCAACTGCTTTTAGGAGCCTATTTATTGCCTACTGAGTTCATTCAGTCAAGTGTGCTGATCTTGGTTCAGGCATAAGACAGTATCAGTACCAGCACCTCTCTTTCATAATGTTGGAAAAGTCACTTGCTGTCACTGAGCTCTTTGTGCAGCAAAACAAAATTCAGTGAAAGCCAAATCAGTAAACTGAATGCCTACTCGGAGCTATATGCTGGGTTTATAAGGCAGAAATAATCTGGGTATTCTCATCAGGATGCCATTAGCCCCCCAGGCAGAGCTATAGCAAATATGAGGTTGGACTGCACCACGTGGCATGCCTGGAACCCGGTGGGATTTGCTATACCATAAAAGTTTATTTCCCTACTTCTCCAAATCGGGCTATGCCAAAGAAAGCCCTAAAAGGTGTAAAGAGTCCATGTACTTTAACAACATTTTTTCTGGTAATAGATTAGTTTGCCTGTTTGGACATAACCTAAAGGGAACGATTTCCATGGGTTTTGTCCATCATGATTTCATTACAGCATGCCTTCAGGGTCCATACCTCACTTGGCTTCCTTCACTATCTGCTGGGTTTGGAATGACAGACATGGCTGTTTCCAATGAAGATAGAGGATGTTGAGGCTCATGATGATGGGGCTGGCCTCAATCACAGGCGAATGGCAGGCAGAGCTGAGATCTCCAACTTTCTCTTTCAGGCAAATATTTCTTTGGGCATCTGCTAAGTGCCAATATTGTTCTAGAAACTTGGGTAAATAAAGTCTATGTTATAAAGCTTCATGTGTAAGGGTAAGAAGCAGATTATAAGCACATAAATACATACTGTGTTACAAACACAATAATCTCTGTAGGGGCAAGTTGGAGCAGAGAAACAGTGATGCCAAGTACTGCTTTGTTTCCAGTTTGCCCGGGATCTGAGAGAAATGAGGAGTTAGTGACATGGATGCCAAGCCAAGGGGGGAAGGTGGTGGCTTATAGAGGAACAGCCAGAAACCCAGTACGGTTAGAACAGAGAGCAATGGGGACAGAGGAGGAAACAAAACCAAGACCAGCCTAGCCCATGAGAACCTCCTAGAAAAGAACCCTGGCTTTTACAAGGCTCTGGGAGCCAACCAGCCCTCGTGGGAGCAGGCTGAAGGGTAGCAGAGAGGGAGTGGGAGGATTCATTCTTGTGAATAGAGGCAGCTCTGAAAGGGAAGGAGTCTGGGGTGATGAAGAGCATGACTCAGATCTTTCTCAGGAAGAGGAATTGGGAATCTGCTGATGGGTGGAACGTAGGGGTGAGGGCAAGAGGAGCCAATGACCAGCTGAGATCAGAGTCAAACGGCCATTTTCAGAGGAATTAGGAGGCAAATCTGTTACATTGGAGATGCATGTTGAAGAGTCCATGGAGAAGGCAGGGATGATAGAAAGTGGCTGATTTAAGATAGCGGTCATTTGTCAGCCACATGCTACTTAAAGCTGCACCTGGTTTAGAATTCCCAGGAAGGAAAGTAGGGGCAGAAAAGAACAGCAGTTCGTGGATGACCTGGAGGATGAGGGTATAAGAATGGGGAACCCAGCCAGAAGGCCATGAAGAAAGGGATTGTTAAGCTAGGAAGAACCCCCAGAAAGTCCCGTCCTGCAGCCAAGCAAAAGGGGGCATTTCAAGAAAGGAGCAAGTCAGGTGGTTTAGGCAAGGCCGGTGTAGGGTGGGGACTGGGAACTCAAACTAACCTTCCTTCCGAGCTGGCAAGAGAGCGTCCTTGCTCCTTGCTTCTCTTACTGCCCCTGACAATCTGTCTCAGTGACCTGGTGAGGGCAAACACCGAGGGGAGTCATCTTAAGTGGGAACAGAAAGAAAGGAAGTGGAGGATACAGGTAGTTGTAAGTCTTTGGAGAGAAACAAAGAGAAGGTGGGGGTCTAAAGATGACTGACTTTGGAGTATGTCTGTACACTAGTGGGAATGTTCTGCTACAGAGGGATAGGTTGATGGGCCAGGACAAAAGCCTGGTGTAGGAGCTATGCCCGTGTGTGTGTGTATGTGTGTGTGTGTGTGTGTGTGTGTGTGTGTGTGTGTGTGGTGTGTGTGTGTGTGTGTGTGTCTGTGGTGTGTGTGTCTGTGTGTCTGTGTGTCTGTGGTGTGTGTGTCTGTGTGTCTGTGTGTCTGTGGGGTGTGTGTCTGTGTGTGTGTGTGTGTGTGTATGTGAGAGAGAGAGAGAGAGAGGATTGATTGCAAATCTCTATTATAACTTCTGCATCAATCGCATTCCCTTCACAATTAATAAAACCATATATCTGGGGCAATTTTATACTGCTTCAAGCGTAATCATTTCCCTCAGTTGCATAAAATAAGCTCACTAGGAGGTAGCATAAATATTACCCAGTGGACCTTAGAGACTATTTCCATGAATGTCACCTGTTACTCCTCCTAATGCTGGGTTCCCCTCACACTGCTCTAAGGCTGGGTTCCCCTCACACTGCTCTAAGGCTGGGTTCCCCTCACACTGCTCTAAGGCTGGGTTCCCCTCACACTCCTCTAACTGCAGATTATTTGTGTGGTGAGTCCCCACAGTGCGTAGACACTCCCCACAGATAGGGAATGTTTTTATTCCTTTCTGAAGTTTGTGCTTAGCCAATGTGTCATCTGGGAAAGGAAGAACTAACAAGAAAGAAGGCAGCAAGTGGACCCTCTTACTCTTTTGAATCTCTTTCTTTTCAAATGAGGAATGAAGACGACGTTATTTTGTAAAAACATCTTTCAGCCAGTTGAGAAATAAATAAATTCTTTCTTTTCTTTTCAATGTGTGAAAGACAAGGGAAAATTCAGGAAAAAGACAAGGATAGTCTCAGTACTCACCATGCACTAGGCACCTTGCCAAGACAGTTAACCACATGGATGGGGGGGTCTTCATTCCTCACACTGAGAGACCACCAGCACCTTTGAATTACAGTGTCACACAATGGGATAGGAAGCCTGCCCACACAGGAGTGAGCTTCCATCATTGGAGACATGTCAGCAGAATCTGGATATCTGAGAGAACATCCAATGATCATAGGACTCTGTCATTTTAGGATTCCATCGAATCCAGGGATTAAATTAATCAAAGTCATGCCATCCCAAGCATGTATGATGAATACCCTGAGATTTTTTTCATCATCAAAATGTAAGCACATGCTACATGTTTATCAGAAGAATGGACAGCACCATACTGGACATGCAGATGCCAAGGACTCACTAAGGACAAAATGTGGCTCTATTACTGAAAAATTATTCTGTGTGACTCAGTTTCCCCATCTCTAAGAATACAGCAGGATCCTATCGGTCAGTCTAAAATTCTTTAAAATATTTAAAATAGCGTCTGGCACTCAGTGTATGCATAGTAAATGCTAGCTGCTATTTATTCAAATCGACTAACACTTGTAGACTATGCCACCCTGGGACCCATGGGTATCTGTTTGGGCTCATTCTTACACATGAAAGCAGAGTCAACCCCACCTGGAGGGATCAGGCTCAGCAGACAGAAGCCCTTGGGGAACAAGTTCCTTTGATGGGGGCACCAACAGCCCTAGCCAACTGGCCTCCTTTCTGCTTCACAAGCACGCCATCAGCCTTGCCTGGTCCAATGTGCAAAAAATGTTTATGGCGACCTCATTTGTTTTCCTTTCTATTACAGCTTCTTCCAAAGGCCAGGAACGGCTGAAATTAAACCAAGACAGGGGCCAGGGGAGCAGACAGGGCCTGGGCCAGGGCCAGGAGTAATGAAGTGGAAAATGTTCACACCGCAGGCAGCATTACAATGCACCTGTACAAACAGAATGGACCCACCCGCCCCTCCCTACCAAGGCCCAACTGTCTCGCAGAGTTCTTTTTATAGTCTTACTCTCCGTTTTGCCTGATCAATATTAGGTCTATGACGAAGATAAGAGACAAATCCATCCAGAGTGAAGCAGGATAGGGTGAGAGGAACTAAACAAAGAGACACTCAGCCCCAGTGTTTCTGGGACATTCCCAGTGTTCTCTGAAAGCCTGGCTGCCTGGAATGGGAGAAACGCAGCACAGCTGGTAACTCACGGCAGGTTTTTTTCATATACCTTCCCCACCTGACCCACCCAGTGGGGTTTCGCTCCATTTCACAGACCAAGGAGTCCAAGGAAACAGCCAGCAGGGGATGGAGCAACGATGAAAGGCCAGGTACCAGAGCACTCCTGTGTGTGGCTGTCTGGACTAGAGTGCTGAGTGACTTTCTCCAAGCCATGCTCCATGAGTATGTAAAGGCTGAGACCCTAGACTCTGGATGTGGTAGACACTACCATGCTAGGGAGTAGGAAGGAGTGGTAGAGAGGGTCAGGTTACAGTATCCTTCAAAAGGTGACTGCAGATGAGGGGCCTGGTTTCCCCTACAGACAGGCATGGGGCCGCATTACTACCATGCTGGAACACGGAAGGAGGGAAATATCCCATTTTAAGCAGTGTCACACAGTTTCTGGAGCAGTGACGGTGTGTGGACGAGTCTCTGGATCTCACTGAAGCTCAGTTTCTCCATCTCTAAATAGGGAGTTTGTGAGCTGTCAGTGGGATGGTGTTTCTAAATCTCAAAGGTCTGCTGCAATTTATCTTTCTTGGGATCAGTTTGTAGTTACTTCACTCCCAACTCTAGCTGTTGGTATAATCAGAAACCCCTTTGCCACCGTAAGGGGAAAGCAAAGGTCAGCAGCAGCGTGCCAGACTCCCCTCTCATCCTCTGTGCTCTTTAAATGGGTGGTTAGGAGAATGAAGAGAACAAATGAGTGGGAAAATATATCCCGCAGGAGTGACCCATAGTAGGACCTCAATAAGCACTAGCACCCTTGACAAATGGTAAGTTCTTTGCAAACCAGAGCATCTGCTTCTTTTAAATTCTTCGATTAGTAACACAATGGAGATCACAGAAAATGCTCTGTGAATGCCTGTTGATTGCCAGGCACTTTGCAAGATCCTTGCCTTGGGCCCCTTACTCCCATCTTTCTGGTTCAGCCAGCAGCCAACTAAATTCAGGCCTCTCTAAATGTCAGGTACTAAATGACACATACATTCAGGGACCAATCTGACACAATTTTGTAAGGGTGAGCACAACTTTACCTCACTTAGCATTAAAAATGAACTATATTTGCCATAGTTCATTGCGACTTCTTTATTGTTGCTATGCATTTTTATAATTATTATTGTTTTAATCAAGAAAGAAGTCTAAGCTTTGTAATGTGTAAGAATCAGGATTGTCATGTGTGACAGTCACCTTATCATCACTGTGACAAAAAAAAAAAACCCTAGCATCGACAGCTTAAAAGAAGAGGGGCTTATGTGGGTGAGTGATTTTATAGATTTCCTTTCAAGATTAGCTGGATCCGTTGAATGTGTGGGAAAGGCTGCTTACTGTTCAGTGGCCAGGAAACAGAGAAAGTAATAAGAATGGGCCAAACCCAAAATATACCCTTCAAAAGCACATCCCCAAGAGACCCACATCCTCTAACTAGACCCTACCTTCCACAGCTCCACCAGAGATTTTGAATCTATTAACGGGCAAAACCACTGATTGAGTCAGAGCCCTCCTAATGTAACCATCTCTGAAATAATCCTTACAGACAGACTTGGTGGTGTGCTTTACTAATCTCTAAAGTGTCTCTCAACCCAATCAAGTGACCTTTTGTTTGCTTGTCTGTTGTTGTTACTGTTATTTGACTTTCTGAAACAGGACAGCACTCAGTCAACCAGGCTGTCCTCAAATTCCTGGAAATTGTGGTGGCTTCAGTAAACCACCATGCCCAGTTCTAACCAAGTTGAGAATCAAAATTAACCTTAATACCATCACTCCAGTAAGTACTTCTCCACCTTTCCTTATCCATAACATTTCCCTGGTTCCTCAATGTATACTGGGTGGCACTAGGAACTCACTGTCCCTGAAGAAGCAGGCACTGAAATCACACTGAGTACATTGCAACTCTTGAAGTAATGGTGAAGACGCATTCTTAAGAGTGGAGCCCATTGCTAACAGTGGCCAAATGATCTGTACTTCGTGGGATGGTGCCTCAATAGACCATATACCCTGGTGGACATACGCCTCTTCAGGGTTAAAGGCCCAAACACATAATGCTCTCTTTTCCATTGTTAACTACTATCCCTATAATGGCACCTGATCTAACCATATTATTTCACGGCTTCATGTGAAGAGCTCCATACATGTTTGTGGACCTATCCAATCTATGTGAAGAAACTGAGTACTTCAAATAAGAGACCATCAGCTTCTTAAGGCTGGAGGCAGGTCTTAATTTTGGTCTCTATACTCACACTATTATTTCCATATCTCCAGAGCATACATCTACTTTTCAATTAAACTGCCTAGGAGAGACCCCGCCCCAATCATGTTCTGTGAAAGGCTACTCATCTACAGATAGTTGTTCTGAATAATTAATAAGTAAAAGGAAAATATTTTTTAAAATGAAAATACTTTTTCCAGGATATAATTTCAGAGATACACATAAGGTAGGGGTGTGTGTTGCTGGAGAGCTTCTCTCCAGCTCCCAAGTCCCGCCAGTCTCCAGCTCCCAAGTCCCGCCAGTCCCTGGTTCTCTGACCGAACCCATTCATAAAATAAACACATGGACGCTTACATTATTTAAACTGCTTGGCCATTAGCTCAGGCCTATCATTGTCTAGCTCTTACTCTTATATTTGGCCCATTTCTATTAATCTCTACTTTGCCACATGGCTCGTGGCTTACCGGTACTTTACATCTTCCTTGTCCTGGCCGCGGCTCCAG
>CABHPH010125659.1:0-12043 GCA_902168325.1 Peromyscus nudipes
GCAGGAGAACCAGAATTCAACCCCCAAGAACCCATGTTACAAAGCTGGCCATGGTGGAATGCATGTAATCCCAGTGCTGGGGAAGCCAAGACAAGATGGTGGACCCCAGGGTTTCACTGACCAGCCAGCCTAGTCTAATCAGCAAGTTGCAAGCCAACAAGAGACCCCATCACAAAAATCAAAGTAGATGGCACCTAAAGTTGTCCTCTGACCTCTATACACAAATGCACATATGTTCTCCCTTGATAGCACACATGCATGCACACACACACACACAGACACACACACACACACAGAGACAGAGACTGACAGGGAGAGACAGAGAGGAGAAGATTCAGTAGGGTCTCTTGATCTTCCCCCTCTGAAACCCTCCATTGTCAAGTGACAAGAAAGATCCCCACAAAGGCCCCCTGTTGTGCTATATAGAGGGTGTTACGTTTTGACCAGTCCGCTAGACTTGCCAGCAGCTCTCCAGTGAAAAGGAGAGGATTCTAGCCTGATGCTAGCTAGCCTTCTGCCTGCTGATGCCACACTCCCAGGCTCTCTTAGCCAGTTTGCTTCTCGAAGATGGTGAAACAATCTTTCAAAGCATGTTGCCACTTGCAGTTTTGATGTGAATCCATGGATTTGGGGAGGTTTTTTTTGGAACCTGCAAGACATGAATGCAGTGAAACAGAGACAAATACAAGTGAGAAGTTGATGAAACCAATGATGAACGTCCTTGAGAATGTCCGGGCATCAGGAAGGCTTTTAAAAACCAATCGCTAATTCAATGTGATTAATTATCTTCAAGTAGCTCGTAGAGTGTTTCCTGAGCAGCGCTGGTCATTTCAAATCAAGTAAATAACCCACAGCTAATGTGCTGACATTTTAAAGAGAAAAGGCAGTTGCTAAAAATGCCCATCCAATTTCCACTACTTACTACAAGTCATTAGCAGCAAGCAACGGGCTCATCGATCTGAAGTGCCTCAGATGCTATTTACTTGATTCAAACTGATTTAGCCAAAGAGAAATTTGAGAATTTTCCCTGAGACGGGCAGACAGACAGACAGACAGACAAAAAGAAGACCTTGAGCTGAGAAACTATGGTGTCCCAAACCTAGAAAAGCTCACTTGAAAAGAGTAACTGAGTTTCTGTCATAGTAAATCAACAGAGTCACTTTAAGGACCTCACAGGCCACATCATGTGGAAAGTCATTAAAAGTGCAGAATCCGTCCCATCAAAGAAAATGTTCTGGGAATTCATATGCACATTAGTATTTTAGATGCTCTGGTTTGTGCTATCATGTCTCATTATTTAAGTACTCAGTAAAAATAATTGCTGGGTAAGGAAGAAAGTGCTGCCCGATAGAAGTATCTTTCTCCAAAGATGTATGGACGGGAATAAACCCTCTCCTTTCCACTAACCTATCCTCAAAGCAAAATTTAATAGTCCACTTGGCTACACAGCCCAGCAGTTGAGCACAAAATGAATCTGGGGTTGGTTGAGTGAGATCCAAAATGCCAATGGGAGGCAGACTTCAAAGGATAAATGGTTATCTGATTATTACACAAAAATTCTTTTAAAAGTGATTTTTATAGCTACAGTTACCAGCCAGACAGAGCTTGCCAAGGTGGGATAAAATTCTAAGGACTAAGATATGCCTTTGGTCTTGGATGTATGGAGTTTAGAAAAACTCAGCTAGAGCAAACCCAGAAGGCTGGCCAGCTGAGGCAAGATGCCATGAGGGGAGATTGATGGAAAACATTTGGGCCAGGTTTGGCCGCTACCCTGAAAAACCATTTGGGGAGAAAGGCTATGTGAAAATGTTCACACCCACAGTGTAATTTTGGGAAATTTCTTTTGCATCATATTTGATACCAACTGGACAAATTTCCCTACTGGGATAGTTTGATTTCAAATGTCCTGTAAAAGCCAACCTTGTCTCTATTTTTCCTTGTGTACATCTATGATTGTCTAATTGCTTATTCTGAGGCTTTAAGAAATAAAGGGTTGAAAATAGACACATATCTGACTCATCGAATAGTCGTATAAGCTTAGCAGCTAGAGCAAATCACTATTTAACAAATTCATTGGCAAGCAACGCATTTGAATTTTCTTATTTAACTTTTTTTTAATGAAAGAGAAGATGCTCTAAAACCAAGAAAATGCCTCTCTTTCCTTCCCTCCATGAAGCAAATCTTGGAAAACACTGACCACTTTCATGGGAAAATATCCTGATCATAGTTACACTTTGCTCAGAACAAAGGTTTAAATAAAATGGGCTATCTGAACCCATTGCTTCTCCCCCCACACCCCACCCCCACATTCGACCTGATATCTTGTTGTTTACTTGGTTGGTGGAGATGGCATTAAGAAAAACAAACCTAAGTTCATTCTAGTCAATGAACAGTCTTATGCTTCAAAATACACAGAGCCAGGTTGCAAAACACACTTTCTTTGAATTGAGAAAAAAATATTTTTCCATACAGTACATTCTGATCATGGTTTCCCCTCTCCAAGCTCCTCCCAGACTTTTAATCCCAGCACAAGGGAGGTGGAGAAAGTAGAATACATTCAAGGCCAGCCTTGGCTATGTAGTAAGTTCAAGAATTCCCTGGGATATAGGACTCTACCACTCAAAAACAGCACCCTCATACTTCTTATCATAATCCTTCTACTACTCTTGGCCCAGCCAGCTGCCAGCTATAAACAGCCCCAGAAAGAGGCTCCCACTGAGGACTCTGGCCAATACTTTCTGAATAAGCTTGGAAGAGGGATTCTCAAACTGCCCATCCTCTCAGACACCTAGAGTCTCAGCCGATACCTTGATGTTAGTTTTGCAAGATACCCTGGGCCAGAACCACCCAACCAAACTGTTCCTGGTTCTCCACTCACTGAAATTGTGAGGTAAGGACTGCACTGCTTTATGATACCAATTTTCGGGGTAACTTACTGTAAAGAATGAATAATACACAGGGGGATTAGGCTTCTTCTAGATTTATTCCATCATCATTTCAGCAGGTATTTATTGAGAAACTACCACATTCTAAGCACTACTCAAATGGAGGTTGATCATCTACTCAACCAAGAAACATATTATGACCCTCCTGGTTCCTAAGCCCTATGTATATAGCACAGAAAGAAGGATTTTACACTTGGAAATTTGTTTGTGGCAATCACATACTACTTATAGTTAGCAGTATTAATTTCTTTATTATACATCAATGGCTTACTAAATATTTGTAGATTGAAAGCTTTTCTATGACATGTACCTACTTGTGTACTTGAACATGGAAATGATGCTATGTCACATGTCTTTCTCTACTGCTTTCCACTTTAGTTTTTGAAACAGGGTCTCTCATTGAACCCAGAAGTCATCGGTTGTCTAGACTTGCTGGCCAGCAAGCTCCAGGGATCTGCCTTCTAGGCCCTAGCACTGGGGTTACAGATATACATGGGTGCTGAGGATCTGAACTCAGGTCCTCATACTTGGGAAACAAGCACTTTACTAACTAAGCCATCCCTCCAGCCCCCTAGTTCTCTTAAATTATTGTTCATCTTTTTTCCCATCATCACCTCTCTTTTCATTTAAATCACATTGTCATCTTTGGGGAGGTCTTCCCTTTCTTTCTTTCTTGGTACTCTGCCTCCATTTTCACCACCCTCCTCCATTCTGCCAACAAGGTGATATTTAAGATGAAAGAATTCCATTCCACTTTCATTCTGTTTAGTATTTCTCCATGGTTCTTCCACTGTATGACTCTGTGACAGATTCTTGCCTGCCCTTATTTCTCCATGTCTCCTGTTGCCCTTTGTACTCCAGGAATACTGAATGGTTTATAATTTCCTGAACATGTTTATCAGGTATCAATGATTTCATGCATGCAGTTCCTCTTGTCTGGAAGACCTGCTTACCCACAGTTAGCAAGGGACTCTTATTCCACACTCCTGGTTTTCCTGTCCACAGGAAGGGGCATCGATTGGTGTAATGTGTCTGGTATCTCTACCACTGTGGTCAGGGAAGAATGACTTACCTGACTGTTGAGTTTAGAAAGGATGTTGTAAGCTAACCCAAGTCAATGTGGCTGTTCTTCGGTGGTTAGGACGTTTTGTTTCAGTTGGTAGCCTCTACCAGTGAGATATAGGGAGAAGTAAGTATATTACTATTCTCAAAGTTTACCTAAGTCTTCTGTTAGGATAAAAAGCCAGTTGTAGACTAACTCCTACTAAGCATGTATCTATCTGCAAGCAGACATAAACACAGTCATGAAACATGTTCTTTTTGTACACTTATGGAAATTCCACTTTCTGTTCTTGAGCATTTTAACAAGTTCCTTACGAAGGAAGTTCTCTCCAAAATGGATGCAATAAAATTCTGGTGGCTGGACTGGCTAATCGTATGGTTAATCTCCAGCACTGTTCTTCATGATATGGCTAGATTGGTCTATGGATAGACCAATGGGAGTCTAGAACTAGGACTCTGCTCCAAATGTATTAGACTGCTCAGATTGCCAGATTTGTACAGCTCATTTGTGCAAATGTGACTGGGCTGGTAGAAATCTTTCCTGCCCATGGTATGCAGGTGGCTTTCTGTATCCCCAGGTACCAAATCTACAAATTCAACTAATCTGGCTCAAAAATATTTTTAAATTGCATCTAAGACGTTGATAACCAATTACTACAATCTAAATAATTCCTAAATTGTCAACATCCTGAATCAGATATGTTACAAGAGGAAATAGCTTACTATGTTTTCTTTAGTTGAGCATTAAAGGAAAGTTTTAGCCATTTAACCATTTAATGTAAAATCTTCCAGGTTACTAGAACTATGTATCTTGGTTAGAAATAATCAAAGAAGTGATTGCTAGGGAAAAAAATCACAGCTGTCCTGAACATTTGCAGATACTTTCCCTTGTTGTTATTCTCTAAACAAAACAGTATCATAACTATTTCCTGAACATTTACTTGGCATTAGGTATTATAACTAACCTATGGCTAATTTGAAGGACATGGAAAGATGTGTATAGGTGCTATGAAAATAATATGCCATTTTATGTAAAGGACTTCATCTCTTCAGATTTGGGTATTGACAGAGGGTCTTGGAACCAATCCACCATAGTAGATGTAGATACTGACAGTTGTAGTTTTTAAACATCTCTGATATGGGAGGTTCTGAGTAGGTATTTCAGATGTTGAGCACCTACATCCAGGAGTTAGAGCCCATTTATATGTGCACAGACATTTATACCATACTGTTTTTACAACACAGATATTATGCAACCATGCATTGTCTAATCTATCATTTCTGGATACAAGCTTCCCTCAAAGTCATCATTCTCTTTCACTGCTACAGAGGCAAGCTTTCTCTGTGCCAACAGTGGGCAAACTCTTCCCTGGTCCAAGGATGCTGAGAGGGTGATTTAATCTAAGAGTTCCTCATCATTAGGAATCCCACTTGTTGTCAAATAATAGTTACAGTCTCTGATAGCAACTGTATGGGCCTAAAGATAACAGTTTGGTCTCTAACTGCCAACTTTTTGGTCATAGTTCATTAGAGATTCAGTTCTCAGGTAGAAAAGGGCTATCTACTGAGCCTTTCAAACACTGTGCCTCCAAACCAGTGTGCTCCTGGTCTCCATGAGAAGCCTATCCTGATCCCTCCCCAGAGCTATCTGAATACCTTCTCCAACATCCACCCAACCAGAAAGTAGGGTCCTAACTCTGCATCTCTTCATTCTTAACACATAATACACAATGCAATTGTCTAAGTCTTCTTAGGTTACTATAGCAAAACACCATGGACTGAGTAGATTATAAACAAAATTTATTTCTTATAATTACAAAGGCTTAGAAATCTAAGATCAATGTGCTGAAAGATGCAGTGTCTGGTAGAATCTGCCCCTTGGTTTATAGATGATGCCATCTCTCTGTTTCCTCATATGGGATGAGGTCTCTCTGGGGTTCTCTCTTATAAGGGCATAATCCCAACCATGAGAACTCTGTGATCAGGACCCAATCATTTCTCAAAGGCTCCACCTCTAAATACCATAACCTTGGGGATTAGGATTTCAATATCTGAGTGTGGAGCGTTATGGCACAGAACATAGCACTGAGACATGTAGGTGTTCAGTGGCTATCAGCTTTATGAATGAGTCATTGTTAGCAGGATATATTCTCTGAAGCACTTTCCAGAGTTTTTGGTAAGTGAATGTAACCTCATTATCAACGTTCTTAAAATAATAGAGAACCAGTTTCAGATGAGTCAAACAAAGAATTTCCAAGAAATACCATCACTCTTACAACTTTGAAGTTTGTTGATTTAATGTGTACTGCTTTGTCTTTTCCATTATTTATTGAAAATAGCAACTATGTTTTAAATAAAATGCATGTTCATTTCATGTTGGTTTATCCAATAGCCAATACATAACTGATTACCAATGTCTTGAGGGTAATTTTATGAATCATTAACAGTTCTATGAAAAGATGGGGCTGGAGAGATGGCTCCGTGGTTAAGAGCAGAGGACCAGAGCTCGTTTTCTAGCATGCATGTCAGGCAGCTTACCAACACCCATATCTCCAGCTCCAGGAGATCCTCTGGCATCCATGAGCACCTGCACTCACATGCACACACCCACACAGAAACACATACATCTCCTATGATGTCAGGAGCTACCCCCATAAAGTTTCAGCAACATGATTGACTAAACTTGAACTAAACAAGGACAACAACAATAGACATGCTAACATGTACAGGGAAAAGCCCACGAGGCCTCAACCCTACACAAAGACCTACAGGCAACTAAAGAATTCTGAGAGTGGGAGAAATGATCTTCCCCAGAACACACCAATTAGTCATCTATACCAAATGGTCAGCCCTAAAAACATATACATTCAAGTAACATTATACAGGCTGAGTAGGTTATATTTAAGAATATATATGCATGTACATATATGTATGTAACAATTAATGAAAAAAGGGGGGGTTAGCCGGGCGTTGGTGGCGCACGCCTTTAATCCCAGCACTCGGGAGGCAGAGGCAGGCGGATCTCTGTGAGTTCGAGGCCAGCCTGGGCTACCAAGTGAGCTCCAGGAAAGGCGCAAAGCTACACAGAGAAACCCTGTCTCGGAAAAAAAAAAAGGGGGGTCATGAATTTGAAAGAAAGCAAGGAGGGATATATGGGAGGGTTTGGAGGGAGAAAGGGAAGGGGGGAATGATGTAATTATGGCCTCAAAAATAAAAGAAATAATTAAAAATTAAAATAAAGAAATAATAAAAAATAAGATAAAAGGTTAAAAACCCCAAGGTAGCTACTTCATAAATATCTGTTCAATAAATTCAGTACTTTAATTTTTAAATGGTGGCAGTTCAGTCACACCTTTTAATCATTATAATTATCGTCATTATCTTACATAGGCAGCTGAAAATTCATTTGTTAGAATAATCCCTAAGACCATTGGCTCCCATCTTTGGCTTACCTGTTCCATCGATCTGTAACATTTGGTTTTCTTAGCTGAAGCATACATTTGTTTCTAACACTGTAAGTTTGGAGAATGAGAAATTAAGAAGTCTGTGCCTCAAGATTTGACACCACTGTGATATGTGGCTTCAAGTAAAGCGTCCCACTTACCTGAATCCTTGTCTTCATTATCTCATATGTGAAACCTCGGTGCTGGTGCATGAGCGTGTTCATTCAGTTAGCCACAGGACTAGAGTATGGCAAGTAAGGCACTTGATCTAGAGCAATGCCAAAGGGAGCAACACACAACACATACAAGTGCACTGATGACATGACTAGTGCCCTAAAAAGATAAGACATATATTTCTGTTGGTTATAAGCTCCTGCTTCCCACCAAAGAGAAGATCCCTACTGAGCAAAATATCAACATTTTAAATAACGATAGGATCACCATGAATTCTCCCATTTGACTCAGGTTCTAATATGGCTTTTCATAGCATTGACGTATTGTTCATCACGTTCTGGATTTCTGTTTTTTAAGCCCCTCATTGCACGGGATGTCATGCTTCCTCTGCCTTGTCTGAGCATTGGTCCTATGATGAACACCAGTTAATGCTAAGCACTGTGGAGTGTCTGGCCTCATTTGGAAAGACGGGCAAGCTCTATAGACATGAATTATGACAGCGAGACGAGTGTTGGAATAGAACTAAACGAAGAGATGATGATGGTAGACGTGACTGTATGTCTAAACGTCACAGTGTTTCAGCCTAAGGCAGTAAGTACTGTACAGCAGTCATAAATATAGGCCAGAGCTGCATGTTATGGGCTCAAGCACTTCCTTCCCCTGCTGTCTTACTAAGTTACATCTTACCTTCTGTGCATTTCAATCTCCTCACTTATAAAAGTGAGAACAATAATCATACTTACTCCATAGAGTTCTCTGCAATAATGAACTAAGATGTAGCTTGTTCCAAGGATAATGCCTAGGCTGTAGCAGAAGTTGGCAATGGGAGTTATAATTGGAAAGCCTCATTTTCTAGCAAGGAAATGCTTGACCAGATAAGATGAAAGCAAAGGCTCTTCTAAGCAATCTGTTACGAATAGTGGAGATTTTATCTCTCCCTGACTTGTCACTGTTGTCCCAAACCACTTTCTCTTAGTTCCAGTTGAGCAGGAAAAGCTGTTTCATCCTTGGCAGGTCTTCCAAATTCAACAGACTGTGAACAGATCATTTACAAAGTTAATGGACAATTCCTGGCCCATGTACAAATGTACAAAACCTCATCATTGTTTTTCCGGAGCCTTTGATATGAAGGACGACAAGTGGACACTGTGGTAATGTTCCTCTTTAGAATGCATGAGGAAACTTTTATTCAGATTGTCTCACAGGAAGACCGATATGAGCCTTTTGAGGTGGGTAGAAAATGTCCTTCCAGCACTGTCTACATCCTGATTAGAAGCACGGAATAAACCAGAATAAGATTTCCTTTTTTTTTATTGGACTGATGAAAGTGTAAGGGGTGAAATTTTACCTTTGTAGCTTAATAGAACTCCGTTATAGCCTGGGCCACCTGGATGTTCTCTGAGGATCTGAGAACAATCTCTTTGTTCATAACTATCCTGGCAGGAGAAAAGGTACTTTAAAGAGAGACTCCTATGCCATCAGACTATTGAAACAATAGACTGCAAAGAAAAAAATGTTCCCTAGGATCCTTGGGCTGGGGAACAGGAAAGGCTGGAGCCCTGGCCTCCTGACCAGAGACTTGACACACTGTTGACATTTTATGGGAGCACACTGAAGGATAGACTGGAGCAGAGAAAATGCTTATTTAATAAGGGGTGGGACAACACCTTAACCAGGATGATTCAGGTATGCAGCCCTCTTGCCCTCTATAAAGCTAAGCTCCATGTGAGTACCACAGACAGACTTGGGGAGACACTGAACACTTGGAGTTGCTACTCCTTCCAACATGACCAGAGTGACCGAATCTCTGCTTTTCCCTATTGCTTGTCACTCAGACTGGCACATTGAGGACAGAAGGCCAGCCTAGAATCATAGGGCTGCCACAGGCTGCTCTGAGCTCCAAAACTCCAGTAACATTTCTCTAATTTATTCCATCTTCTCTGATGAAGTTGAAAGCACCCCATTATTGAGATTGTATCCCTATACTTTTCCAATTCTCTAGAAATTTAAATGTGGACTGAAAAATAGATATATTTGTAATTTTTCGATAATTGTGAAAATAAGCGTTGTGGCTACACAAGAAAAATCCTTCTCTCACTCTCTCTCTCTCAGGTTCATACTGAACAAAACAACAATGACGTGACAATGGAGATCTGCTTCATAGGAGCAAAGGGCATAGGAGGGGGTGGTTGGGTGCTTGGTAAAGCCAGAATGGCAAAAGAGTTTATAGCAGTTGTAGAATAAGCCTTTTGGTGATGAAAAACTTACTTGCATTCTCTACTTTTATGTTACAATTAAAAGTTTTAAAGGCACATTGTTCTTTCCTGAGGCATTGCCGCTCCAACTTGCCTTGGCGCCCTGGACAGTGTATTGACACTCTCCTTTTCTTAGTTGTGTAAAGTGGCTTCCTTTCCACAGGTGCTGATGTGAGTGACAGCTATGGATTACAGGCGTGACTGAGACAATGGCCTCATATGAGCCCTTGGAGCCACTAATGTGGGTCGAAGACAAAGCATGGAGCTCAGAGTAACCAGAATCCTGGCACTAGTAGTCTACAGCCACAAGCTGCCCAATCTCTCTGCCCCAGGATGCTCTTCTGCTAAGTTGTGTCCTGTGTCTTCAGTTTCTAAGCAGTTTTTCAGAATAAGCAGCTTGTAAAATCCCCCCACTCCCAAATCCAGTTTTGAAGTGGCATGATCTAATACATTTATGGGTTTGGGGTTATGGCCAGTAACAAACCCAGGGCCTCACGCATGCTAAACCTGCTCTCTATCCTTGAGCTAAATCTCTAGCTCTGTCATTACTATTGTTTTTAATATCAATGGGCATTCTTGTTTAGATTTTATTTTTAATCTTGTGTGTATGTGTGTGTGTGAGGTGCCTATGAAGACCAAAAAAGGAAGTCAGATCACCTGGTTGGAGTTAGAGGTGTTTACGAGCCACCATGTGAGTGCTGGGAATCAAACTTGGGTCCTCTGCAAGATCAGCAAGTGATCTTAAGTATCAAGCCCATCTCTCAAGGCTTCCAAATAAACTTCTTATAGCTAAGTTTTTTTGTCTCAGGTTTTGTTTTTAAGGGAACTCAAACTAAGATTTCTAGAAAAATGAGGTCTGAGGAACATCCACTAGATTGGACATACATTTCCACTGTGCTCTTCGTGAGAAAGTTGAAAGGATGGGAAGGCAGCTGCATTTCAGGGAAGGACAGAAAATAGACGGGACAGACACGGTAGATGGTGTGGGTGGGGCGGGGGGGGGCTTGCAATGTGTAGAGTCCCTACTTCTAATCTCAATGAACACATAAAGTAAGAAAGAAATCACTGTCCCTGGGCATTGTGGTGTACACCTGTAATCCCAGGACTGGGGTTGGGGGTTAAGGCTGGGGAGGGATTGTGAGTTAGTTATAGGTTTGAGACCCTGATTCACAAAAGAAGGGGGCCAGTGAGTTGGCTCAGGTAATTATGGCTGAGCAAGGCTTGCTGTCAAGCTTGACGACCTGAGATCATTTCCTGGAACTTGAAAGCTGGAAAAAGAGAATTGTCTCCTGCAAGTTGTCCTCTGACCTCCACGTGTGAACCATGGTATATACACATGCTTGTGCACACACACACACACACACACACACACACACACACACAAATAAATAAATAAATGTAAATAAAGTTTTTTTTTTGGTTTTTCGAGACAGGGTTTCTCTGTGTAGCTTTGCGCCTTTCCTGGAGCTCACTTGGTAGCCCAGGCTGGCCTCGAACTCACAGAGATCCGCCTGCCTCTGCCTCCCGAGTGCTGGGATTAAAGGCATGCACCACCAACGCCCGGCTGTAAATAAAGTTTTAAAACCAAATTTTCAAAAGGAAGAGAGGGGAGAGAGTTTGAAGGGAACGGGGAGAGGGAAGAAAGGCAAGTAGGAGCGGAGGGAAGGGGAGGAGGAAGGCAGAGAAAAGAAATGGTGGAGAAGACATCTCAGGAACGAATGTACTGAATTGCTACTCCTTAACTACACTCTAATAGTTTGGAGGGTTCACTTTTCTCCTGCCACGTGTTGCCTTAGAGGGAAGTAGTGTCTACCTCTTTGGGTGGACATTAATGGGACAGCTCCCTCACCTTCATGTGGATGACCTACATGTGACCACAGGACAGGACACCCTTTCCCTGGTCATCGAAGCCTGAGTGATGTCATAGGAAGATAAAGGGCCAGTTATCACAGGAGGCCCTGGTTTACCAGGTTCTCCCAAGCCTTCTCTACTAAATCCTTTCAATGAGTTAACTCTTCCCAAGATTACGGAGTACTTTGTGCAGCTGAGATTCCTGGTTAAGTAAGACCTTAGAGAAGGGCTTAAAGACAATGCAGTGACATGTTTCTGCTCAAAAAGTATTTCTGATTATAAAAGTAACTTGTGCTCAATGCAGAAGATGGAC
>CABHPH010125659.1:12443-25169 GCA_902168325.1 Peromyscus nudipes
AAAAAAAAAAAAACAGTGTAGAAAATTATTCAGAAGCAGGAAACACAAAAGAGAAAACAATGAACCTGATAACCTTATCACTCAAAGACAAACACTACTTAGCTGAGATGTGGATTCAATTTAGCATCAAGTTTATAGAATTTGGCATAATGTTTTGTTTTATAACAACATGATACCATACATAATTTCTTTATTTTTTAATAACAACCTCTCAAATATAATTTTAATGATTCATAATGTTCTGATTTATGGATATACTGTGGTTCTCTAAAATTTCCAACATCATTTCATATTCCAGCTCTCTCAAAATTTCCTCTATAGCAGTGGTTCTCAACCTTTCTAATGCTGCGACCCTTTAATATAGTTCCTCATCTTGTGGTGACCTCAACCATAAAATTATTTTTGTTGCTACCTCATAACTGTAATTTTGCTACTGTCATGAATCGTAATGTAAATATTTTTGGAGACAGAGGTTTGCCAAAAGGGTCACAATGTACAGGTTGAGAACCGCTGCTCTATAGTAATGAGTATTATTTTGAACATCTTTCTTCATAAATCTTTGTCTGACAGCTCTGATTCTTTCTGCAGGCTTGATTCCCAGAAGTGTAGTTATCATTTCAAAAGCAATGGGCATTTTAAAAGCTCTAGAGACCTAGTGCCAGAACTATCTTTGGATAAGATTATGCCAATTTATTATATTCTCCTAGTGTGCCTTTTAATCTTTAGTTTTGTTAATATGCATTAGTTGTACAGTATATTGGGTTTATTTGTACCACTTTCATACATGCAACTAACCTGTTTTGCTCATATTCATTTCCTCCATTCCACTGTGCTTTTGGGTCTGGGGTGAGAGAAAGAGTTACATAATATATCCAGGTTGGTCTTAGCCTCAGTAGGCTAGGCTGGCTTTGAACTCACAGCATCCATTTTTCCTCAACCTCCCAAGTGCTGAGACGACAAGCATGTGCCACTACTCTTGGCTTTCCACCAGTGCTCTTAGTGGGATTTCAAAAAACAGTTAATGGAAGGGAAGATAGGCTGAATTTCTTTGAGTTACATTGACCCAGTTTCCTGAATTCTGAATTGTCTGTCTTTGTATTGATATTTTCTGAGATTTATACAAACTCTTATTATATTAAAGGTAATGATATTGTATTACATTAGTTCAAAGTCCTTAGCTTACTTAGTCAATCGCTTCATGTAGCCTTTATCTATTCAAATACTTTTTAAAATTTTACATGCCTATAGTCTTAGTACTTAGGAGGTAGAGGCAAAAGGATCAAGGAACGTTCAAGGTCAACCTAAGTGATACAACTATTTTGAGGCCAGCTGGGATACATGAGACCTTTCCTCAAAAATAAAAATCCCCCCAAAATGTTTTACATTGTTTGAAGCTTGTAAAATACTCTTGTCCCATGCCAGTGTTAGATAAATACCTTTTTGGAAAGAGTTTTGGCCTCAAATACTGTGTCCAATAATACTGTCAGCAATGCTTTCCTTTACCACCTTTTTTACCTGATGTAGTTTCATTAGATTTATTTATTTGTGTGTGCATACACAGGAGGGGGTGCATGTCACAGCATGCCCCTGTAGAGGTCAGTTCTCTCTTTCCACCATGTGGGTTCCAGGGATCAAACTCAGGCAGTATGCTTTGGTTGACATGTTTTTAAGTCTCCCTTTAAATTTTATCTTTTGATGTATTTTTGTTTTAGATGGTCTTTTATAGTTAGTACAAGAGCTGATTTATTTGTGTGGTGTGTGGTATTTTCCTGTTTCTTATTTCTTTCTTTTCCTTTTTTCTTCACTGGTAATTTAGAAGGTGGTTCTTAATTTTGGTACTGATTACTCTTGAAGGGACACTGGCAGGCCTTGCCCTTCTCCCCCATTCCCTCCCCCTTGCTAAAAATTGTTAGATTACATTCCTGAAGCTAGCCACAAAGGTCTATTCCCTTATTTCACCACTAAGGTCCTGCAAGGTCCAGCTATCGAAGTACTGAAGTCCAGCATTCAAAAGCCCCTTTTTGGCTCACCCAATTAACATGCTCAATTAAAATTAAACATCTCATCCTAACATGGGGTTTCTCCCTTACCTTTATAAACCACCATTTTCCTATGTGCCCTATCTGTCTCCTCTCTATCCAGAGGCAGTCCTTTGTCCTCCAGGACAAATACCCCCGCCCCCTTTCCCTTGTTCCCTCCCCCTTCTCCCTCATCCTCTATCTCATCTTTGTCCCTTATCCCTGCCCTCTATCCCTCTGGGGCAAATCAATCTCCTTTGTGCTGAGAACTTAGTCTGAGAACTTGGTCTGAGAACTTGGTCTTGGGGGTCCTGAGTTGATACTTTGCCTTTCACCTCTTCTTTAAAGTTTGTATGGATGTGGTTATCATTAAGTTTATGAAATGGAGCCCTAAATTTGCTATTTTTCTAGTTTGGAAAAGAAGACCAAAATCATATTTTTTTAAAAAAAATAAATCTAACAAGTAGGTTTTATTTTGGTTTGTTTTTATTCCCCACAAATTCCTGTCTTCATTAATGTAATCTAAAGTCTTAAAACTCAGACAATTAAAATGTTACTTATTATGGAAATACTCTTGTTCAAGATTTGGGGGTTTACATTCTTTGTGTATGTGTGTGTGTGTGTGTGTGTGTGTGTGTGTGTGTGTGAGAGAGAGAGAGAGAGAGAGAGATTCTTTAATTCTCCCCCCCATATTCATTTTTAGATAGTGTTTTTGTTTAAGATTTGCTGTTAGTTAAGCACATTCAAAACACTTATTTTCACCCAACTATCTAATTGGCTTCCAAATTTACTGCCCAAATTTTTATGATATGATTTAAATTTTAAAATAGAATATGTAGGACTGGAGAGACAGCTCAGTGGTTAAGAGCACTTGCTGCTCTTCGAAAGGAACAGTGTTTGGTTCCCAGCACTTATGTCCAATGAGTCACATCCAGCTATAACTCTGGCTCCAAGTAATCTAGCGCCCTCTTCTGGCCTCTGTGGGCACTACACTCATGTGGCTTATGCACAGATATACACACACTTACATATAAATAAACACAATAAAATAAATCTTTAATAAAAATAAAATAGAGAATGCATGTGAGAATCACCCAGAGAGATTTTGGTAATTCCCCATTATCCAGTTTATATCTCACTTAGAGATTTTTCACTGTAGCTGTCCCGGATAGCCTTTGCATGACGTCTCTCTGGCCTTAGTTCTATGGTTTTTTGAGAATTATACACTGGGAATAATCAGAGAACATAGTAGGGGAGGACATTGAGGGGTTGGCTTAAAAGACCTTTAGTGAAGGTCTCCTTGGAATAAAGAGTTTTCTTGGGTTTCCAGTCAGTCCAGATGATGGTGAAGAAGCACCTCTTGACTCCCCTCCATCCTCTGATTGAAACTCCAGTTGAGAACTGTTAGTATAGATGAAGGAGAATGAGATTTAGAAACTGGCCTTAATTCGTGTGCTGCCACTTCTTTCATCCGCTCTTAAAGAAGTTCCTTGGTCCTTAGCCCTCAAATTTTCCATCTGTAAAAATGGTTAATTCTCCCTTGGGATGTAAACATAGAGCATCTGTAAAGTACTCAGCACAGTGCAACAGTGAGCTCAATAAAAATGTTTGTAATTATTATTATATATTGCTATGCCTACTTCTGTAGGACTCCTCTTTCACAACATGCCAACTTTACTTTCTCCTCTTGAAATAAGCAGATACAGCTGCAACCTGCATGCACCACCATGCTAAAAACCATTTCCTCCAAAGGAACTTGTCCAGTATTTTCACAAGCAATACTATCCAGTAGAGCTTTGTACAATCATGGAAACATTCTATGGTACAGAACATGTAACTATCATTGTCATGTACCTAGTGAGACTATGGAATGGAATTTTTAACTTTAATGAATTTTAATTTAAGTAGTCACATGTGATTAGTGGCCAACATATAAGACAGCACAATTCCATAGCATTTGTTTCTTGAATGAAAACATTTATAATTTATGGCATGTTAGAAAAGAGAAAATTAATTTAAATTTTAGATTACTACTTGAATTTTAGATATAATTTTATATATTTGTTTTCAGACATAGTTTTACATTTTGTTCTTTTCTCTGAAAATGAATACTTTTACATCAGCTGAATGAAGGTCAAGATGAACCAGGTTCTTTGCTTGAAGCACATTTAATAGTATCTATTCCGGGAACAATTACATTTTGTTTGTGAAACCTGTAGATTTTAGTTTTTACTTTTCTTCTGGTCAGAGAAGCAGAACACTCAGCAGGAGTTAAGTGCATGGTGAACCTTGCATGGACCAGAATGAAAGTAATTTGGGAGTTGGAAAGAGACCAAATTTGAGGTCCAATCAGGTCACTGACTTTCCATTTACTTTTCCATGATCAAGAGCATGAAATTCAGCTTATAACATGACACAATACACATATATCCATGTATATGGTTCATATATATCTATACATATACAATGGAAGTAAAGACTTTGCAAGAGTGATATTCTCTAATTTACTGTCTCCCCTTCTGTGTATTCTGTTATGCTTCATTCACCTCTGTTTTAGTCTACTATCCTGGTCAAGATTCATTAACTCAACTGACTTCACAACCCACTACTGAGGAAGCTTGAGGCTTTCAGAAATAGAAAGAGTGAAGAGGGTTAATGTGGGGGTCCTAAGCTTCCTATTCCCAGAGGGACAGAAGGTAAATTAGTGTGTTATGGCTACAATAGCAAAATGCTACAGGCTGGATGGCTTAAGCAGTAGAAAAATGTAGTTGGAATTTTCTTTGGGCCACCAACCAGCTCACAAATAAAGACATGGAGACTTATTATTAATTATTAATGTTTGGCCTTAGCTTATGCTTATCCCACTAGTTCTCATAACTTAATTTAACCTGTTTCAATTCCTCTACACTTTGCCTTGGGACTTTTTACCTTTCTCTCATTCTGTATGTCCTGCTTTCCTACTTCCTCTGTGCCTGGCTGGCTAGTTGGCCCCTGTTGTTTCCCTGGTGTCTCTTTTTCTTTCTCCCCTCCCCCAGCCTAATTCCTCCTCCTACTTACTCTACCTGGCCAGAAGTCCCGCCTATACCTCCTCCCTCGATATTGTCTGTTCAGCTTCTTATTAGACCAATCAGGTGCCTTAGGCAGGCAAGGTAAAACAGTAACACATTTTTACATAGTTAAACAATTATTCCACAACATAAACAAATGCAACACATCTTTACATAGTTAAACAAATACAGCACATTTTTTTTGCATAGTTAAACAAATATTCCACAACAGAAAAACATCTCTCAGTTCCAGAGGTTGACTGTCAAAGAACTGGGAATCAGCAAAGTTGGTTTCCTCTCAGGTCTCTTCTTGGCTTGCAGATGGCTGCCCTTTGTAATGCTTCTTCTGGATGGGTTGAGGTCCACCCTAAGATCTTCATTTTAATTTAATCACTTCCATGAAGACCTTATTTCTAAATATGACTATATTCTGAGCTACTGGGGGTTAGAACTTCAGTATCTGAACTTGAATTAGATATGAGTCAGCATATAAATAGGAAGGGCATGAGGGCATAAGTCCTGACAATTTACAAAGCAGACTGTGGGGGTATAGATATAAATGTTGAGGGGCGGCTTTTGCTGGAGGCATCTAGAGTGACTTCCCTCACACCCTTCAAGATCTGAAGGCCCAAACTCACACTCAGTTTGCAATATCTGGTTACCATTTTAATGTGGAACTATCTTGTTCTAGGGTTGTTTTGAGACAGTAGAGATATGAATCTGCTTACAGTCTAGAGTTAACATCTGGTGGAAGATTTTTTTCTTAAATTACTCTTCTTGGGGACTGGTAATGTAGCTCAGTTGGTAGAATGCCTGTCTGGCATGCACAAAGCCCTGGGTTTGATCCCTAGTACTGTCTAAACTGGGTGTGGTGGCACATACTTGTATTCTCAGACAGAGGAAGTAAATGTCTTCCTTGGCTACATAAAAAGTTCAAGGCCATCCTGAGATACATAAAACCCCATCTCAAAAATTTGCTTTTCTTAATCAGTGAAAAAACTCTGACAAGTGAAACTGGGGATGGAGAAATGAAAAGATATAAAAATTTGAGGATAGGAAATGGTGTTGCTCGAATTTCTAAAGGTCTTATAATAAAAAACATGGTACCACATATTGGAGTGAATGCTGAAAGATCAAAGAGACAAAGGAACAAGCCAGCTCTTACCTTTAGGACTCTTCAGCCTGAAAAGGCTTCCTCAGCCAAAAGACTTTAGTTCCTGTCTCTTCACACCTTATGTACCTTTCTCCGCCATATCACTTCCTTTTTGTGTTGGGATTAAAGGTGTATGCCACCACTGTCTGGCCTCTATGTGTAATCTAGTGGCTGGCTCTGTTCTCTGATCTTCAGG
This sequence comes from Peromyscus nudipes, assembly GCA_902168325.1. Classification (NCBI taxonomy): domain Eukaryota; kingdom Metazoa; phylum Chordata; class Mammalia; order Rodentia; family Cricetidae; genus Peromyscus; species Peromyscus nudipes. The sequence continues at coordinate 18,858 of CABHPH010125659.1, forward strand.
TAAATTTTATTAGGGTACACAATATGTCACCACAAAATGGCACCCTAGTCCAATTACAAAATGATTATAAAATTCTGTTGTTCGTATATTTTCTTTTTCTTTTTTCCTTTTAGTGGGCAATATTTTGTTGGCAAAGTTTTCTAGAAATTTAAGGAATATAAATAAGTCACCTCAGATTGATATCGTAGTTGTATAAATTCTCAAATATCCTGATGATTATGTGAGGTATTAGTTATACTGCCAGTATCTGCACATAAAGTCATTACACAAGCAATAATAAACATTAAAATTCAAATGGTTTGGACCAGTTAGATGGCTCAGCTGGTTGAACCACTTGCTGTCAAGTCTGGGGACCTGAGTTTGATCCCTAGCACCTACATGATAGAAGGAGACAACTGTCACCCACAAGTTGTTCTTTGACTTCCACATGTGTGCTGTCCTGTGCACCTTCCCAAATAAACAAACAAACAAATAAAGGCAATTAAAAGGTTTAATTAAAATAGTTTATTTTATTTCACTATAGAAGTAAAGGTCAGAAAATTTCAACATGTTTACTTAAATCTACATTGGTTGTATTTAACAGTATCCAAATCTTATAGGAGAATAGACTATTATGAGACTGTAGATAACATTTAGATAATAGGTTATATACAAATTAAGAGAGGGCTAGGGAGATGGCCGAGTAGTTAAGAGCACTTGCTGCTCTTGCAGAGGACCTGGATTTGGTTCCCAGCACCCACTACCATCTATAACTCCAGTTTCAGGGAATCTGGTGCCCTCTTCTGCCCTCTACAGACACCAGGCATACACATGGTACACATACATACATACATGCAGACAAACATTCATATACCTAAAATAAAATTAATTAATTAAAAACCAAACAAATAAGTATTCCATTTCAAAACAGAAAAGCAGGGGTTAAGAATGTAGCTTAGTTGGTAGAGTGCTGGCCTAGCGTACAGGGAGCCCTGAGCTTGATCCCTGGCACCACGTTAATCAGGCTTGTAAGCCCAGTACTTAGGAGGCACCGACAGGAACATCATTCTCTGTTGTACAGAGAGTGTGAAGCCAGCCTAAGCTAGAGCCCTTGTCTCAACAATTAAAGTAAAATCAGAAGGTAGCAAGCTGTCATCAGTACTTTGAAATGATACAAGATAAAATGATATGGAATGGCCGTATTGCTTTGGTGGCAACAATTATCTTTATTTTTCAGAAACAAATGTTTTACACTAGTTTCTCCATTCAATATACAGTTAAAAGATTTTATATCCAGCACACAACTATAATTTGAAAAACAAATAAATTCTCAATATACAGAAATCCACACTTGAATGTTCTGCTTTAATATCCTAAGCAGTGTAGAATTACACACAAGAATGAGAACAAATCCTCTAACCCTCCCTCCAATTAAGAGACACACTGTGTGTTATTTCAATTATGTAAAAAATGATGCAAATCCATTAGTTATATCTCTGCTCACTGATGCATAGCTTATTTTCTGCCCCAGTTATTTTAAAATCATATATTGCTAGTGCTAGGTAATGGGTTAAATGGTGCCTATTCACAAATAGCTTGCATCTATTTTTAACAGTTTATAATATAATGTATAATTGCCTTTCACTGAACCAATGTACAACAGTCAAACATAAACTGACGGGCTGTTCTGGCATTCCTTGAGAGCTCTTCAAACGTTTATTTTATTTTATGTATGTGAGTGTTTTGTCTTCATGTATATATGTGCACCACATGCATGTGGGGTTGCTAGGAGGTCAGAAGAGGGCATCGGATCCCCTGGAACTGGAGTTGCTAATGGTTATTAGCCACAGAGTGGGTACTAGGAATCAAACCCAGGGTCCGCAGGAACGGCCACTCTCCACCACTGAGCCATCTCTCCAGCCTCTGTTCCTTGAGAGAACTTAGTAGATTGGCTTGTAAATAACCATCTCAGACTTTAAATCTGAAAAAATAATCTGTCACCTTGTTGGGACAGGTTGAAACCAGGCTAAAATATTTTTTTAAGTTAATATGTTGAGAAAATAGAACAATGGTTCTGCAGTGAATGTTTTTTTTTTTTTTAAACAAATCACTTGAAGGAAAGGACAAAACTCTGGTTCACTCATATAATTATAAATGGAAAAATTTCAATAAAATTTCACTCATTAAAAACTTAGATACAAATGACAATATTATGGATAATTGTGTTTTTTTTTTAATATGGAGACCTTAGAGACTCAAGCAGGTATGAGTACTCTAGGTAAGTGATATGTGGATTAGAAGCACCTTGGAATTTTTAAGTGTATTTCAAAGTATATATTTTTGTGTGTGCATGTATGTATATGTGTGTATTTGTGTGTGTTTGTACATGCGTGTGTGTGTGTGTGTGTGTGTGTGTGTGTGTGTGTGTGTGTTTGGGTATAAAGGCCAGAGATAGATAGATTAGATGTCTGGTATCTTCAACATTCACTTGCCTATAGGAGAAAATGCAGGTATGACCTGGTGGTCAGCCTACTTGGCACACTGTGCTTCTAAATAAGAAGCATGGCACACCATGCTCCTGAAGTCAGAACACTGAAGTAATGTAAGTAGCTGGTAGCTGGACCACTGACAAGTCTGCATGGTCCATGTCTCCTTTTATGTGCTTCTTCTGCATAGAGACTTTGGAGGTATAAGCCCTCACTATCCAATCCGAGGTAATGTGCTAACCAATCACTTTCAATGTAAGTGCTTGCTCATGTGCAATAAAGCAGCCGGTGTTCCCTGAAACCCTCTCTGGAGTGGTGTATCTTCACTCCCTTTACTGACCAATGGGCATTGCTGTCTTGTCGGGAACATCCAGTAGCGATGGCACTCACCTTATTTTGTGATACAGGGTCTGTCACTGTACTTGTAACTTATCAGTTTGACTAGGCTTGCTGGTCAGCAAGCCACAGGAATCCTCTCATTTATGCCTCTCCAGTGCTTGGATTGGAGGTGCATGCTCCAGCACCTGGCTTTTTAATGTGGAGGTGAGGATCCAAACTGAGGTCCTCATGTTTCTGCAATTAATACCAACTGAGCCACAGAATCTTTCCAGGCCCTCAATGTGTACATTTTTATAGATGCTTAAACATCATTTATTTTTATAGATGCTTAAACATCATTTTGGCAGTAGATTTTGATATTTATTTATTTATTTTGAGATAGGGTGTTATGTAGTAAAGACTGATTTTGAACTCACTATGTAGCCAAAGCTGGGCTTGAACACTGATCCTCCTGCTTCTGCCTCTTAAGTACTGAGGTTACAGGTATGTGCCATCATGCCTATCTACAAATATATTTTTTTAATGAGAATTTAAGTAAAAAGTATGACCGGCACCAAGATTTACATTTTCTTATTGATTTCAATATTAGCTTGACATTCATTAGCACTAATGTATAATCTGAGTCATGATTTGTTCAATAAAATATACTCCACCCCCCAGAATATTTAGGGTGGTTCTAAAGTTATCACTGTGTAATTATACAAGCATAATCAGTTTTGTACAGCTTCTTGTATAAATTGCTGTTAAGCGAATCACAAGCTGTCTCAAAGATTCATGCTTTTAAGTAGACATTCAAATATACCTGAAGACATGGGCCCATTTAGTCCATTAGCCACAATAGTCCCATGGTACAACTAAAAGTAAGAACCAACTTTAAGAGTAAAACAAAGAAAAATTAATCAATATATTGCATAATAGATGTAGCAGTCATTCTACTGCAGACCCCCTCATACCAGCTATTATCATTCTTTTTTTTTTTGACAGGGTTTCTCTGTGTAGCTTTGCGCCTTTCCTGGATCTCACTCTGTAACCCAGGCTAGCCTCGAACTCACAGAGATCCGCCTGGCTCTGCCTCCCGAGTGCTGGGATTAAAGGCGTGCGCCACCACCACCCGGCTATCATTCTTTATAATATAAATGACTACATGCTCCTTAAATGATAGCTCATCTATGACTCTTGTATAGTCATATTTTTTTTGTATAGTCATATATTGTAACAACTTTCTTGGTATAGTTCCCAAGGGTTTCCACGGGATTCCCACCTGTACATAGATCACGATACTGAACTACTAAAACTTCTTCATCTTCATAATCCACCGCAGGAGGTGGTGGTGGAGGTGTTAGAAGTGGAGTTGGGCTAGCAGCAACTGGTCCAATAGTGGATGGTGAAGATGGCAGCCAGTATAACTGCATGCACTGTCTTCTTGACTTCCACTTCCTCTACTCTTTGCACTGTGCTTACGATTTAAAGAAATCTTCCTGGATGGACTATGTTGACTTCCTAGCTTTGGGGAACTAGTCATGTAGTCCTTAGGAACTTTTGAGGATCTGACAGGTTCCTGAGTTTTATTAGGAGTATTCTAACATGGCTTGACATGGTAAGATTTGGCAGTTTCTAAGTAGGAGGATTTGTTCTTAACTGTGTGCCAGTTCTTGCAGGCTTGTTATTTCCATGCTTAACTTCATGGCCCATGCCATCTACAGCTGTGTAGTTGATAGGTTTTGGGATATAACATACGGTGTGCTCTGTATCTGCAGGTGCTATTCTTTTATGAATTTTTGATATATTCTTATTTGTTGTCAAAATAGCAATCTCTTTTCAAGCCACTTTCTTTTCATGAGCATCCATGGTCTGTGAGGAATGATGGAATACTTCATTTCCCAAATAAGAGGCTAGGCTGTCTAGCAACTGGCCTACATTCTTGACCAGTACATTTTTTCAATAAAGCAACAGTAGCTATAGATTGAGTTGTATATGCTTTGGTCTATTCTAAACTTTTCTTTTGTCCATAGTCTGTATGTAGTTGTTTTCATGTTGGCACACTGTCTGAGTCAGGTTCGGATAGCTCTAACAGTGCCCTCTTGCCAGATGAATCTCCTGCTCTCTAGGGACACCTGCAGCAATGCCATTTACACTCCTGCACTGCTTCTTGTATTGAAGAGACAAACAGGAAGGTATACTGAGGACATTTCTTATATTTTCAACAAGCATCTACTACAGATAGGCAGAGATGAGGAAGCAGATACAGTTAAAATTGCCACGCCAGTAATCGTGGAAGAAAAAACGGGTATATCATTTTTTAACTTCATGCAGAGAAACAATGCAAAACTTCATAATTGATGCTGATGGTTCTCAGACTAAAGAGAAAATGAGAGCAGAAATATCACTATAAAAGAAATTCCTGTCATTTTAATAAAAAGAAAAGTATAAATGTATATTCTTGCTTATATTAAAATCTAACAAACCCCCTTTTTGATCACATTTGCCTTGCTGATCAATGTTGGACTCAAGGTTCACTTATCATCAGTGAGAACTGGAGGTACTTTTACAGTTGGAGGGGGAGGCTGTCTAGTGTCAATGTGCTATTTTTGAGAACTCATGAAGAGCAGAACAGCATTTTCTCTGCTAACATTAATTTGCCACGTCTTAGAAAAGTATTCCCTTTGGACGCCTGTATCAGGATAGTATCATCTCAGTTTTGCAGATACAGAGCAGCTCAGTTCTCTCTCTGAGACTGTATAAAAGCACTGGCAATCCAAGCTGAGGCTAAAGTAAGAATCCACTGATTTTTATCCAATGCAGCTAAACCAGATGGATGGCATTGGCAACATCCAAGTCAATTCCATCTATTTTTTTCAACCAAGATTTAATAGATGTGTGCACAGCATGCTTTTTTTCACTTGTTATCCCCAGGAGGGAGAAATGGAGAATATTTTCATACTCCCCTTTTGTAAGTGTGAAATAATGCTTTCAAGTTCATAGAAAATAAGAAAAGTCAAGTAAAAATGAAATAAGTCATGCATAACCCGCTTTAAGGTTTTAGCATGTCATTCTTATATTTTCTTCTGGTGCTATCAATGCATTTGATTATGAAAAGAATATTGTTGATATGCAGGATTTTAGAATCTTGCATGCCTGCTTAAAACTATATCTATCCCACTAACTCCTTTTATACATTATTTATTTTATAGCTACGGCATTTTTCTTTGCATGTGTCCAGAGGAAATACAAAACTGGCCATCCAGCTCCCCTCACCCAAGAGAGTAGCCTAAAAATCAGCTAATGGCATATGAGTGATATATAAAAGGTGGCCAGCAGCCCCGCAGACCAAGAAGGGAGCCAAAGCTGTGGGTTGCTGAGCTGCCGGGTGGAATGTTAGGAAGAGAGAGTTTGTTTCAGAAGATTAAATATATCAGAAAAGAGTGGACAAAATGTGCCATATGGGCTAGAACCTGGAGCCAGGCCTGATGGCACACCCCTGTGATCCCAGCACTCAGGAGTCTGAGGC
>CABHPH010125660.1:8136-40799 GCA_902168325.1 Peromyscus nudipes
ATATATATATATATATATATATATATATATATATATATATATATATACATGCTCTCTCTCTATATATATATATGCTATCTATCTATCACATACATACATACATACATACATACATACATACATACACACATAGTGTTTGAGACAGGGTTTTACCATGTAGCCTTCCTGGCCTGAAACTCATAAGGAGACCAGGCTGGCCTCAAACTCACAGATATCCACATGCCTCTGCCTCCTGAGTGCTGAGATTAAAGGTGTGTACCACCACAGCCTGCTCAACATATTCCTACTAAATGAAACTAATGTTTTGATTACATTTTGCTTCTGTCATTCCTATTTTGCTGGGCGTGCAGGTCAGTGAAGGACACGTCCACTGGTACAGTTAGGAAGCACTGTCTGGACTCACGATTGATTAAAAGTGCAAGCGGTTTTACCATTCATTATTCTTGCTGCATCATCAGTACAGAGAGCAACACAGTGGAGAAAGAAAAAGTATTTTAGAATGATTATGAACACAATTATTATCTTACAGTTGCCCTGAGGTGGTCTCAGAATCGTAGTTCTTCCTAAAGCACACTAGACGGTATGACACACATTAGGAAGTCTTTATAATTTCTGTAATATAAATAAGGAACTGAGTTACTTTACTACTTAAGTGTATTATGATTGGGAAACTTCTTGTTTGAAAAGGAATCACCTCTTAGAATTTACTATTTTGCTAGAAGCATTTTGGAAGAGAAAAATATTTTAATGAACAAAACACATGACTATCCATGTTTACAGGAGCTGTGTAGATACTGCACAGATCACGTTACACACACCTTTTAGTCTTGAGAGATTTATAAGCACTGCATAAAGGCCATGAACTAACAGAAGGTGTTCATTAAATTACTAATAATGCTAGCTTCTATAGGGACAACCACATATAAGGTAAGGTACCGTATCCCTTTGGGGAGGCAAGTTAAAACCCTGTTAGACAACTTAAAGAAGAGTTGAATAAATTGGAAGTTGCCTTTAGATGGAGTGACTTAACAATGTAAGGATGTCAGCTACCAGCCTAAGTGTCACTTATAATAGACTAATAAATGAATGTAACAAACCAGGAGTGGACAAGGGAATAACAGCTATGACCATAGAGGGTGTGCCCGGAGTCAATAAAACAGAAAAACTTAGACATATAGGAATAAAGGTAACGTGTAATAATACATTACAAGGATATAACTTCAGTAAGTAAAGAAGGAAACTAGAAGTGAGTAACTCTTTTACTCAATTCTGCCCTCCACTCAGCAGATGAGAAACCACCCAGTTCAGTATCACTGAATGTGGATAAGGAAACAGAGCCTCTTCTCATTGCTTGCTACCATTTTGTAGAACAATCTGGGAAAATAATTGCCCAAGTTAGGAATGACTACCTGATCACACTCTGACAAGAAAGGGAAAGAAAACGAAGCACATAAAATAATATAGTTTTCACACCACAGTTTGTGAGAACAGGGAATTTGAAACAACCTCCCATCCCATCACTAAAGAAACATATAGAAAGGAAGGCATGCTGTGTATCATTGAAGGCTACAAAACTGTGAGAAATAACCAAGACCTTATAGACACAATGCTTTATGGAAATGACAAAAGGGACAGTGAATATATATTCAAGTCGCTTGAAAATATATTCACAAAAAGGGTACTGTGGTGATATTTTGTGCTCTAACAAATAAGGCTTGCCTAGAGATCAGAGGGCAGAGCTAGCCACTAGTTAACCATAGAAGCAAGGCAGTAATAGCACACACCTTTAATCCCAGCACTTGGGAGAAGGAAGCAGAAGACCAGGATTTCAAGGCTACCCTGAGCTATAAGAGATTGATCCAGTCTAAAGAAACAGATCCTGGCAGTGGAGACTCACGCCTTTAATCCCAGCACTAGGGAGGATCATGCCTTTGATTCCAGCACATGGGAAGCTCACATCTTTAATTCCAGCACTAGGGAGGTGGAGACAGTAATATAAGGCAGGAGGAGACAGGAGCTCAGCTCCCCCTTCAGTCTGAGGATTCCTAGAGGTCAGAAGTCTTAGTGGCTGGCTCCTTTATTTTCTGATTTCTCAGTATTTACCCTGATATCTGACTCTGGGTTTTTATTATTAAGATCAATTAGAATTCGCACTACAGAATACCACATTATTTTCAAAAGTTCACACAAATTCATGGGTATCTATACAAGTACTACAGAAGTTACCTGCTTAGGTACAAGCATATTAACAAGAATACATCAACTTAAAATACTGTAGAATAGTAATGCATTCGCATAGCTTGCATATTTTAATAAAAATAATTAGAAAAAACTTCTACATCTTCTATGTTAGTTAAGGGAATTAGCCAGAGAGCTTTTGAAAGAAGATCCCAGGAATTTAGCCTTTCCAGTTCTGTGACTGCAAGCATCTCTTGTTGACCAAACAAAACTGATTTGTGCCCATTTTTCTTTGGAGAAGTCATTAACAAAGGAGATTCCATGTCTTTTGATAGCCTACTTTAGTCTTTAACAAACAACTGTACCAGCAAATTCTTTCTCATATCTATACTATACTTCCATAATAATTTTCATGTTACTTTTCAAAGAACAGGAAGAAAAAGAGTTGTATGAGTTACTCTTCCGTTGCTGCGATGAAACACCCTGACCAAGGCAATGTAAAGAAGGAAGAGTTTATTGACTTACTCTACCGTAAGTAAGGGTTAGATCCATAATGGCAGAGACAGCGTGGCAGCAAGCTGCAGGCATGGCCACTGGAGCAGTAAGTTGAGAGCTCACATCCACAATTGCAAGGGCAAAGTAGAGAGACAGCCATTAGAAACAGCACAACTTTTCAAATTTTCAAAGCCTGCCTCCTGTGACATAGTTCTTCCAACTAGGCCACACCTCCTAAACTTTCCCATACAGTGCCACCAAATGTTTAAATACATGAGCCTACGGAGGACATTCTCAAACCACCACACTGATAGATCTTTTTCTTTTTTTCGTTTTTCTTTTTCTTTTTTGGTTTTTCGAGACAGGGTTTCTCTGTGTAGCTTTGCGCCTTTCCTGGAACTCACTTGGTAGCCCAGGCTGGCCTCGAACTCACAGAGATCCGCCTGCCTCTGCCTCCCGAGTGCTGGGATTAAAGGCGTGCGCCACCACCGCCCGGCCCCTGATCGATCTTTTTCTGATAACGATTTAAGTATTAAGAGACAGTTATTGTCTCCAGACTAATGAATTCCCACTCTCAGCCCATCTTTCCTTGCGGGTCTTATCTACTCAACACATTAATCATATTGTTAATCTGCTCTGAATTTATCCACTTCATGACACCTTTAGCAAGATGAGGAGACATAAACTGGTTGTAATGATAACTCAACAATGGCCTAGAGTATGTCTAATTTAGAGAGCAATTATTTCCAACTGAGGTTTCTACTAGTCCTCAAAGACAAAACTTATTGACTATGCAGTCTTGCCAACCTTTTTCTTTGTAAGTCTTAGCAACAATGGCTTATATGTATAAAAGTTACTATTAAAGAGCATTGCCTTATTTAACCTTTCAGCATCTCCATAATGATAGGATGTCATGGTTTCCTCTGTACGGGTAAGTAATATGAACCTAAGGAGATTAAGGTAATTTGCCTTAGCTACTAGGTGCTGGAGGTAGAGTGTCTTATTCTAAGCATATAGGAAGCACACAAACAGCCTGAACGGAAGACAATACAGAGTAAGAGAAAGAGTGCAATTTGCAGCCAGAGAACATGCATTTAGACTCTAGCTTTGCCACTGGCAGTCACATGACCATATAGCAATAATAGGATTGATATTAACATTATGATGAAAGTGTAATGAAGTGTATGAACTCTGATTTCTGTATTCTCCTTGTTCTGATGACATAAACAGAACTGATTTTTAAAATGTATCCCAAAATAATTTCCGCTTGCCTTTTCTGCTCCCACACCACTAATTTATTCTTTTTTAAGTATATTTCTTCTTCTTATTTGCTTGGTTTTTCTTCCTTTTCTCCTATGGCAAAATTTCTCAGCTACTCTAATGTTTTAGAAATTTGTTAACAAAATTATGAAAGTCAGGAAACATTCACTCTGTGTTGTGTGACAAAACCTTTCCTGGGGAGACACAACACACACATCTATTCACCCTAGATAGGGGACCCACAACAGACCAAAGCATGGATACCACCAAAGTTCAACTTGGAGGGCCAATTAGTTTTATTGCAATTTATTTACAGGAATGTGGATAAGGGGTTGTTTACAGTAGCATAAATGACTCAGAGACTGCTGCATCACCAAAGCCCATCCTAGCATGCATGACAGCTCACAAAGCTGAGAGCCTAGGGTACACTGCACAGCCTACAGGCAGCTCAACAGGTTGGATACTGTCCTTTCCAGGTGCCTCAGTAGCTCTAACCCTCTTCCAAGCAGCTTGGCTAGTTTCTGCTTCTTCCAGACAGTTGGTCTGGTCTCAAAGTCTTCTTTGCAGCTTGGCTAGGTTGAGAGTCTTCTTTGCAGCTTGGCTAGGTTGAGAGTCTTCTTTGCAGCTTGGCTATGCTCCCCTGAGGGGGACTCTCAGCTTTTATTGCTTACTCTGGCATGGAGGGGGTCTAGTGAATCTGGTCAACTTCAGGGACTTCCTGAAACTATTTTGAGTCATTTACTTTCTGTCTTAAAGAATTTACCTGCAGAATGGAATGTTTCAATATCAGAGGAAACGGTTACACCGCACACTGACATTTTCATCCTTCCTTAGAGTGTATCATTAGGCTGCTTTCAAAATACTTACAACCTATGTATAAATCAAAATAGAAAAACATCAAATATTCGTATTCCCTTTTACTTGCGGGTATTTTGTTATTATTGTTGTTGTTGGTTGGTTGGTTACTGTTCAGAAACAAGGTTTTACTCCCTAGGCCAGGCTGGCCATGAACTTACTAAGTAGCCACGACTTGCCTAGAACTCAAAATCCTCCTGATTTTTCCTCTGGAGTGCTGAGACTGGGTGTGTGCCCAAAGGGTCGTTTGTGTTTTTGAGTGGTGAAAGGGAGCAGATAATTACTGTGTTGAGTTAAAATATTTTCATCACAATGCCATTTTTGTAAACCCTTTGACTATTTAGAGTTAGTATTGCAGGGCAAATTTTAGAAGATGCCAATGGTGCACTGTTGCAATACCTTCACCGATTACATGTAATCATAGTGCTTGCCCCCCAGATTTTTCCCACCTACAGTGCCACAGAGTTTTTCTGGATGGTTGAAAAATAATGTATTGACTTTTTACAATGTAGGGGATATCTATAAATGGTCTGCCTCACACTCCTCTTCTAGAAAATGCTAGGTTTCTGCCCATATAACTAATATTGACCTTCCTCTATGTTTCCTTACAGGTTTCCCATGACTTAACTGTATATTTCCCTAACTTATAATTTGGTTATTCATTCAACACTTTCTTCAATTACAAGAGCCAATTTAATTCTCCTTTTTCCTGAATGTGGTAGAATTGATATCTCTCTATTATCACCTAACCTGTCAAAACTGAAGTTTACATAGGTAAGATACCTGTCAGGTGGACAATTAATAGGCCAAGTTGGAAAGCCTAAAGCAGAAGTGAATGGCTGAGCTAAAAAACCAACCAACCAAACATGCATACATACATACATACATACATACATACAAAAACCATGGGGTATGGAGAGATGGCTCAGTATTTAAAGGTGCATATTGCTCTTACATAGGACCCAAGTTTGGTTACCAACACCCAAGCTGGGCAACTCACAATTACGTATGACTCCAGTTTCAGGGGAATCTAATGCCCTTGACTTGGCTGGCACCTGCACTCATGTGACATAACCCCCCCCCCCCCCGCCACAGACACACATAATTATAAATAAATCACACATTTTAAAGAACGCATTATGGTGGCTGAACAGGTGGTTCAGCAGTTAAGAGCACGTCCTGCTCTTGCAGAAGACTCAAGTTCAGTTCCCAGTACTCACATCGTTGGTTGACTTACAATTACTCTTAACTCCCGCTCCCAGGGGAATCCAGTACCTCTGACCTGGGTAGCTGCACTCGAATGTAATATCCACACACAAGCACAGACACACACACACAGACACACATACACAGGCACATACACATACACCAATTAAAAATAATAAAAATGAATCTTTTAAAAAAGATACCTTATTAGAGTTTTCAAGGATTTTACCTAACGGGCATGACAGAGCTCATAACGGAGGCATCAGCCATGAAGACACGAGAGAAAGAGCAAATGGACTGATGGCTGCCTCCGAGTTGCGATTCTATGCCATGTAGCCGTCCAGATGCCATCGCTCATGCTGTAGTTATTTAGTGGTGTTCCGGGCCTTTCACCCTTTCAATGTGCTGCCCTTGCTCTAACATCCAAAAGTCTGAGCTGAGGACTCAGAACGATATTCAGAAAAGTTAAGACATTGTATCTTCCCAACTCCGGGTACTTTTCCCTTCACAGTTAGTACCTCTAATGTTGAATTGTGTTTTACAGTGATGTTTACTTACAAACTCATCCACTGTCTAGGGAAGCAGGGATCCATCATCACTCTGTCCATGTGCAAACCTGCATGTACAAAGCATCTGTTTGGCAGTTATCTGATGTTAAATTGGGATCTTGCTTATGAAATGAAAGCCTTTCATTAAAGCACTGGATATCTAACCATCAAAACATCAAAGCACTGACTATCTATCCATTCAGCTGGCTCTTTAGAAAAGCAATTTTTTAAAAAAATGTATTTAATGTACATTGGTGTTTTGCCTGCATGTATGTTTGTGTGAGGGTGTTGGATCCTCTGGAACTGTAGTTATAGACAGTTACAGACAGCTGCCATGTGGTTGCTGGGAATTGAACTCAGAACCTCTGGAAGAGCAGCTATGCTCTTAACCACTGAGCCACCTCTCCAGACCCCTAGAAAAGCACAATTTTTAATTTACAAAAAGAAGGAGGAGGAGGAGGAGGAGGAAGAAGAAGGAGAAGAAGGAGAAGAAGGAGAAGAAGAAGAAGAAGAAGAAGAAGAAGAAGAAGAAGAAGAAGAAGGTTTGGCTTTAGCCAAAAGGATATGCACAGGAAAAAAAAAAAAAGCAAAAACACTGCTATTTCTCCGATGCATAGACATTCTGTCAGGCCAAAGGGAGCTGAGGAGATCAAGGTTTGAGCATGGATTATGACATGCCACAGGTTACAGTGGTGTCACAACTGACGATCGCCTAACATTATTCTGAAAAATTCTTAAATATCACATATACATATTTATTCTTAGGTTATGATTTACTACTGAAAGAAAAACATATGCAACTATGTTGATACAATTATTGGCAGTTAAAATAAAGCATCTTCATTTACCTCATTCCTCCTTCCCATCTCCTAAAACGACCGTAAGATAGATGAGATCATCAAAATTGCTAGCAACAAGCACTGGGCCGAGGCCCCTGGGTCTAATTGAAGAGAGGGAGGAGGGATTGTATGAGCATGGGGGTCAAGATCACGATAGGGAAACCCACAGAGACAGCTAACCTGAGCAGTTGGAGCTCACTGACTCTGGACTGACAGCTGGGGAACCTGCATGGGACCAAACTAGGTCCTCTGAATGTGGGTGACCGTTGTGTGGCTTAGGCAGTATGTGGGGCCCCTGGCAGTGGGACCAGATTTATCCCTAGTGCATGAACTGGCTTTTAGGAGTCCATTCCCTATGGAGGGATGCAGCGGGAGGGGCTTCGTCTTGCCTCAACTTGATCTGCCAGACTTTGTTGATTTCCCATGGGGGAGGCCTTATCCTCTCTGGGGAGGGGGGGGGGGGGGGGGGGGGGGGGAGGGGGGGGAGTGAGCAGGAGTAGAGGAGGGAGGGGGAACTATGGTTGGTATGTCAAATAGAAAAAAAAACTTTTAAATAAAAAAAATTGCTAGCAACATGCAGTTCTGGGATACATGTATTTGATATGCTCCTCTACCAGATCATTAGCTATGACTAGACTTTTTTCCCCAAATAAATATATAGTTTAAAAGTTTTAAATTAAGTATAGAAGGCTCAACTGAATTGTTTAATGACTAATATTCTTTTCTTTATGAAAAGTTCTAGTCCATCATTAATTCATGCACGCTGTTGATTGAAGACTATGTAAGATTTTGCCACTATATTTAATTTTTAAAATATTTTAAAGAAGAACACTCTTCAAAGTTTTTGTGAGAGGTTTCTACCAGGAAGTATACTAAAAGCAACTGGTGCTGGGTGGTGGCGGCGCATGGCTTTAATCCCAGCACTCAGAAGGCAGAGGCAGGCGGATCTCTGTGAGTTTGAGGCCAGCCTGGTCTACAGAGTGAGTTCCAGGACAGCTAGGGCTGTTACACAGAGGAACCCTGTCTCGAAAAACCAAAACAAAACAAAACAAAAAAGCCACTGGTATGTTGAAGAAGTTCCTTTGCCATTTTGAAGGCTCATTTTCAACTCTCGTAGAGGTTAGGGGCTAGTTGGGATTGAAATGAGCCAAAATGTCCAAACATCTGTATGATTTGGTTCTATAAAGGCTGAAAACTATGTGTTTTGAGGCTCATGATAACTGAAATGGCAAGATATGTAATAAATCCATAGCAGATTTAGCCAGCCAAGTCTCTATATACTCTTTTATTCCAGTATCAATTGAACTGATAGAGAATATTTAATTGATTTTTTTTGGCTGATAATAACATTTAATATTTTACCTCAGGTCAAAAAGAAATACATCTATAAAGCTTGCTTTTAAGAGTCTTTTATTGTTTCCTATTAGGGCATATGCGCACTGTGATGAAATCCAGTAGTCTTAAACAACTCACCTGCACTGACCCAGATCCAGAAGTACATAATGCACATGAATCTTACTACTGATACCATGGTCCACCTTACATGGGTTATTCTGTATCACAATAAGACTGACCGTTAGAAAAGTTAAGTACAAGGTCATTCAGCAGCTTAGCAGTGAAGTGAGGAAGCATATTCAGTTTGGAGATAGAACCCCACACTCCCTTTCCCGGCTTGAGACTAGTGGCAATCCTGAGAGCCTTAGTCAGGGACACCCTGGGGTTGGGCAGGGAGGAGGGGAAAGTCTATTCCAAAGGAAGCTTTTGTTTGAAGAGGATTGCTCCTAGCACGGGTCTCTGAAAATAAAGGTGGGAGGTGCAGCACAAACCTCTCCAGCCTCGGAAGTAGTGAGAAAAACAGTTAATGAGAAATTCTGCACAACTCTGAATGGGTGGGTTTTGTAATGTGTCACAAAGATCAGTGACTATTCCCGGTAGGAGTCCAAGGGCGTAATCTCTTGTGCTTTCTATTCTAAGAAGCCGCTATTGTCAGACAATGCTGACTTTTATCTTAGGACAAGCTCCCAGAGAGGGTGGTGTCTAAGCCAGGGCCCAGTAACCTCCTTATAATATGAAGGACAGAGGCCAAGCCCAGACCCAGGGCCCCACAACTAAAGTACCTTAGTCTGCAACTTTAGACAAGCCCCCATGCATCATCCAGGTTACTGCTGGCATCGTTTGGCGTTGTATTTAATCATAGTAAACATTTTCCTTCATTAAACTGTGAGAATTTTAATATAACTGCCTCTCCTTAAGGTTTTTAGATTTTTCTTTTCCTTTTTGGTTTTTCAAGACAGGATTTCTCTGTGTAGCTCTGACTATCCTGGAACTCACTCTGTAGGCCAGGCTGCCCTTGAACTCAGAGAGATCCACCTGCCTCTGCCTCCTGAGTGCTGGGATTAAAGGCGTGCGCCACCACTGTCTGGCTTTTTAGAATTTTCTAAGACTTGCCTTATAAAAGATATTATTATTATATATTTTTATGAAGTCAATTATGCATTTATTGATGAAATATCCATTAATAAAAATCATATCTGACACAGAAATAAGTATTTTCCAAAGTGCTGTGGTTCTGTGTCTGCAGAAATCTTTCCTTCTAAAATGATGTAAATGCCTCACTTTAGTATCTTATTTGCTATTTAAAGTTTATTTTTTTAACCAAAGATTCACAGAGACCAAGGCATGTCAGCATCTGAGTGGCAATGTATGGATAAGTAATGTGCCAATCACATTTGGGCAAGGACCAGAGGGATCTTTTCCCTTCTGTTTTGGACTTCTCTGTAAGTGCTCTTGAGCTGACAGATGACAGAACTCATCTTGAACCCAAGATCTTATGAGAAAGGGACTCTTAATGAAAAACCATTGGATTTCTATCACTGAGATAATCCACAATAAAATTATCAAATTATGCCAGATTATAAGGCAGGAAAAGAAAAAGAAAACAAAACTCGATAGAGTTAATAAAATCTGTCTAAACCGGCACATGCCTTTAATCCCAGCACTCCGGAGGCAGAGTCAGGAGGATCTCTGTGAGTTCAAGGCCAGCCTGGTCTACAGAGTGAGATCCAGAACAGGCTGCAAAACTACACAGAGAAACAAACCCTGTCTCGAAAAACTAAACTAAACTAAACTAAAATTTTCTTCTTTGAGCTGTTTATACCCCCCCATATTAATGCCTTATGTTACTACAAAACATTTAATTGATTTCTAGCCCATGCTGTAACAGGATTGAGACTTTTTTTTTTTAATTTTAGAATCTACCATTTAATTGAATCCCATTGCCTGCCTAGGACTTGTGTTCTAGGTCAAGAATACATAGTTTTGTTTTTTTATCTTTCATATTTTTGTTTTTATGAATAATTGTTCCCTAATATGTCAATGTTAATGTGTCCTTTTGTAAGGCAAAATTTTATTATATAAACACACTTTATTTTAAAAAAGTAATTGAATACGCTTGTTTATTAGGGCTCTAGCAAGAAGCAGCATGGAAATTGTAGTTTG
The DNA here is from genome assembly GCA_902168325.1 of Peromyscus nudipes. Lineage (NCBI taxonomy): Eukaryota > Metazoa > Chordata > Mammalia > Rodentia > Cricetidae > Peromyscus > Peromyscus nudipes. The sequence continues at coordinate 19,016 of CABHPH010125660.1, forward strand.
ATACCAACAGATCAGTTTCAATTCCTTTGATCTGCTTGGGTTTCAGAAATGGGTCTTAAAATAGTAGTTATATCATGCTAAGTTCGACAAATTGCTATGGCCACCTGTGCAGCCAACTGCCTACTACTATTCAAGGAAAGCCACGGGCCAGCAAGACCAAACCATACCATCCCTGTCATTAATATCATAGTCATCAATAAATAAAATATATTACCAGCATATCTTACAATCACATATTACTTTTGAGACTATAATTGCTGCTACTAAATTTTTCTTCTTTTCTGATCCTGATATTTTATATTGATATATTGATATTACACAGAGAGTTTCCTTTCAAGGGAAAAATACTTTACCCAATGGTTATAATGGACAAAGTTAGTGACTACTAAGTTTAGAAAATACATAAGGACGGTCTTTCATCAGTTAAAAAAAAAGATTTGTTAGTACAAATCAGAATCTGATTTTATTTATCAATCAAGTGGCATGTCACATGAACCCATAGATAGTAATAATATAGTAAAATGCTTCAGTGTACTTGCACTTTGGTAGATGAACGATTGTTGCACACACACAAACACCACAATTTAATTCTTGCATTTAATATTTGAAATGAGAAACTGTCAAAGTAAGAACTAAGTATAATTTGAATCTGAAATATGCATACAAAACTAAAGAATGTGAATGGATGATAAAATATATTTTTTTATTTTTATATGTATGGGTATTTTGCTTGCATGTACGTCTATGTACCTGGTGCATACCTGGTGTCCATTGAGATAAGAGGAAGGTGTTGGATCCCCTGGAACCAGAGTCACAGATGGTTGTGAGCTACCATGTGGGCTCTGGGAATTGAACCCAGGTCCTCTGCAAGAACAACAAGTGCTCCTGACTGCTGAGCCATCTCTCCAGCCTGATGAAAGACACCTTCAAAGTATGCCTTAACTTGTACTATTTTTTACACTGAAGAAAATTTGCCAAATGTCAAAAAGGAAATTAAATCAGAAGATGTGCTTACCAGAAATAAACATGTGACTATATAGTTCAGTAAACTTTACAATGGGAGTGGGGGTGGGAATAGAGAATGATGGTGTTGGGACAGCACCACCGCACCCGGACTGAAGCAGGTCTGGACCTCCACAGTCCCAAGGTTCAGCTGACCCATGGTGAGGATGAGCCAGTAGAATACCTTGCCACCTATTCTGAGAAGTCAATGCCAATCTTGGATGCAACTCTATCATTCAAGCAGTGGAGTGCACCTGGACTACTGGGCACCTAACACATTCCTGGGTATCAAGAGAAGTGGAGGGCCAATTTGGTATCTGCTGAAACATTAAGACAGAATGTGGGTAAAGGACAGGCACAGTTAGTTCGGTTTTTCACCATATGAACAGCTTAAATTCCTTGAACCTCAGGTCGCCTTTGGAGAGACATGATCCTCTTCTTCCTGACCTTCCAGGCACTCTTGTCTTCACCCACTGGCTTTTCTAACCCAGATTGGTGGTGTTATGCCCAGATCTCAGGGACCCCCAAAGACCACCACAGAGACTGAATCCCATATGTGAAAGCAAAGAGCCTTCATTTTCAAGCTCAGAGCTTGGACTCTCTGTTTGACACAGTGGTGAGAACAGAGAGCCCAGAGCCCATGCAGAGTGGGGTTTTTAATCACAGCAGAGGTTGGGGGTGAGGGGATTTCCAGGGTTGGGACCCTGATTAGCTGACATTTGTCTAGGGGTATAGGGAATGTTTGGAATGTCAGGTATTTTCCTCTTAGATGCAGGCCCCACTGGGTGGGGTCAGCTTAGGGCTTTTCTTGAGTCCAGGTGTTGCCTGCCAGAAACTGTGTCTGGGCCTCTAAGCCTGTCATGGCAGCTGTGTGGTCAAGCTGCTCCCCCCACCCCACCCCACCCCACAGTGACACCTTCTTAGTTCATTTCCTCAGTAGGTACAGTTTAGGTGGAGATAGAGTAGGTGGTGTTGAAAGTCAAGTGAGGCTCTAGATCCCATCCTCAAACCCGTCTCCAATGCCTGCACCTCTCTGGAATCACTTACTTGTGCCATTTTATCAGTGAGATGACAGAGCAGGGAGATAGCAGCTGTGTTTATAAGTTCTTAACTCGTATTATTCTGCAGCTGGAAACCTTTAGTGAATCTCTTTTTCATGCTCCATAAAATCTAAGCTATTTTAAAATTTTTCATGGGGTGAGGGCAGGGCATGCTGGGCATGACAGAGCGTACACATGGAGGTCAGAGGACAACTTTCAGGAGTTAGTTCTCTCCTCCCACCTTGTCCAGGAAAGGTCTGTCTTGCTTCTCTCTGTCTCTGTACCCCAGGCTTGCTCTCCTACCATTCTCTCTCCACTTCCCATCACCCAGTAGGAGTGCTGAGATTAGAGATTAGAGTCATTTGGCTTTTTGTGGGTTCTGGGATCAGGTTGTCAGGCCTGTGTGGCAAGTTCTTGACCTTGGTCTTCTACTGTTTCCAGGGACAGACTATGCTAATGTCTTGAAACCAGCACTCAGTAGCAATACGACCTTAGGAAAAGTCTTTGAACACTGGATGTTAGCCATCTAGTAGAAAAGGAGAAAAGGAGTGCTGAATTATACTGATCCTGTCCTATGTACAATATCGGCTTCTCTCTGGTATTTGTTAGCCACGGGCCTAGGGTTTTGATTTCTTCCCACTAGACTTGAATGGAGTGATACAGAACATAGGATCTAGCATTCCATGTGGCCACACAAACCTAGACTTGGAGAGGAGTTAATACGCATAGTGTAAAATTGAACTAGTTGGGGGAATGGGAGCTAGGGAAATTCTGTCTTTTTTATTTCTCTCCGCAAATTGCCACAAGGCATTCTTTCTCCCAATATAGTCTATGGTGATAGCCCCAAGCCACTGGGGATGCACCTGCGCCTCTTCGGGGCTGGTCAGGAAACAGGAAGAGCTTGAGAAGGCATCGCCTTGTTCTGCTACCGTTTCCCACTGGTACCAGCCCACTTGCATTTTCTCACTTCTAACACTTAGGGTTTGAACCTCGCAAATAACACATTCTACATGGCTTTGGGATGGAAGAGGAGGAAGTCGTCAGAGTGGAGCTAAACTAGTCAAACCCCCAGTGTAACTTCCCTTCTACATAGTCCAGCTGCTTGGATTCCCCGGGTTTAGGTCACATGTTTTTAATTCATTTACTTCTTTGGTTTTATTGAGTTGAGGCTTCACTATGAGACCCTAGGATGAATTCATTAGGTACCTGAGGCTGGCTTCAAACTTGAAGCAGTCCTTCTGACCCAGCCCCCAATTTCTGGGGGTGGGTACAGGCATGAGCCACCACACCCGGCTTCAGGTTGTAGATATTAAGGAGTCTCTCCTGCCCTGCTGTCCCCAGGGTAGTGGGATAATGACTGTCTGGTCAATTTATCCTAGTAGTTTAGAACTCCATCTATGGAGTCAGCGGACAATTTTACTTAGCAGCAAGCTAGTAGTAAGAAAAGAAATTGTCCATATCCTCAAGTAACAGAGCCAGGATCGGAACCAGGATCTGTCTGCTCCAGAGGTAGGTCTCTTTCCTGAGGTCTGCTACCTTCTATAGATGCTGGCCCAAGCCAAGTCTTGAGACAAGCCATGGGGATTCAGGTCTGATTCCTATGCTCAAGGGATCACGTTGGGGCAGAAATGGTCACCTGGGTGCAGTGGCCACAAGAAGAGGTAGGTCAGAAGAGCTTTCAAGAAAACATAATTCCAGTAAAAGCATACCATTTAACAATGCCACAGGTGTCAAACAAAGGAGGTGAATGAAAAGGCAACAACATCTCAGAAAGAGAGGACACCAGCAAGGGCTCAGGAGAGTCACCCCACAAACTTCCATGACACAGAGCATGTGAGGAGCATAGACTCAGCCAAAGGATGTGCCAGGGTCAAAAGGTGCTTAGCTCTCCTTCCCTCCCTTCCTCCTCCTCTCCTGTCCCCTCCCGTACCCCTCCCTTCTCCTTCCATCCTTTCTTCTGCTCCCCCTGTCCTTCTGTGTACAGTTGGGTTGCCTGGTCCTCACCATCTAGACTGCTTTGCTCTCAAATTCCTGGCAATCTTGCTTCAGCTTCCTGAGTGGCGGGACTACAGACATAAGCCACCATACTTGGCTGTTGTCAAGTATTATGTCCGAACAATGAGAAAAGTCTTGAATACAGTGACTGAGGTGACAGGTGATTAGCCCTTCTTAAGAATCATTTCATATTCACACAGCAAAACGTCACACTGCGTATCTTGAACTTAAATCCCTCTTTAAAGCTGAACAAGATACTGTTTTGTAAAAACTATTCAGAAAAACAAAGTATGCTCTATCACAAACGTAAGCTGTTTTAAAGGCTCTGGTTTGATCTTTTTTTTAATGACATAAGTAATAACACTCCATTTATTAAATTAAATCTCAACAGAGTGGATTATTTTTAAACGATTAAAGTGACTGTCATACATTCTGAAATCTGGTGCTGTTTGTCTAGAAAGAGAAAAAGTGAAAAATAGTCTGCTGTGAGGAGAGTAACTGCCCAAGTCTTAGTATAAAGCACAATTAGTCTTATCAAGCTGGCTTCATGATTTGGTACAGGCAACCAGGAAACCAACACCTAGTTGCTTTCCCTTGAAAGTTGAACATGTGTGAATGAGCAATTTTGTCTTCTCTAAATGTAAGTTTCTTTTCTTGTCTTTCTTTTCCTTTTTTTCAAGACAGGGTTTCTCTGTGTAGCTTTCCGCCTATCCTGGAACTCACTCTGTAGCCCAGGCTGGTCTAGAACTCACAGAGATCCGCCTGCCTCTGCCTCCCGAGTGCTGGGATTAAAGGCCTGTGCCACCACTGCCCGGACAAATGTTAGTTTCTTAGAAATATGTTGTAGGCCTAAAAAGATAGGCTTCATCTGAGTATGTTTTTATTTTTTAATGTAAGAAAAAAGTAAAACTAAACACCAGATAAGTATACTTTTGAAACTACCAAAAGACCGATTATTCTGGTGATAAGCCAGCAGCTATGGCTGGGAATGTGGCAAGACATAAACCAAAAGTACCGTGGATATAGTCTGGATTCCTGATCCCCCTCAGCGGTATTCTGCAGTACTTTGACAATGTCTGGTTGCTCTGTTTCTCGACTCTGAAAAGCAATTACATAGAAGACTCCAGCACTTTGGAACACAAACCCTCTCTGAGTGTTTCTATAGCTTGGGATCTTGAATGGCCTCCAAAGACTCCTGTGTTAAGTACTCAGCTCCAAAGGTGATGCTATTTGGGATCGGTGGATATTTATGAGGTGGGGTTTGGTTAGTGCTCCTTAGGTCACTGGGACTGTGTTGGTGAAGTGGATAATGGTACCTGGGTCTCTTTTTCTCTTTTGCTTCCTGGCTGATGAGATAAACGTATTTCCCCCTCTGCTCTTCACTCCTGCATGTGTATATATGCATACACACATGCATATAGAAGCACACACATGTGTATATATGCACACACACACACACACACACACACACACACACACACGATTACACAGAGCTTTTTGGTTTTTTTGGAAGAAACTGTTTTGCAGTATTCTGTGTATAATGAACCTGCTGTGAGCTCAGCCTTTTCCTGTCATTGAAGTCTATCCAACACCCAGAATATAGGAATAATGCTTACTGGAAGATAGGTCAGAAGAGAAGAACTTTGCCAGCCTGCAGTAAATGCCTGGGGTACACATTACTCACAAAGGAGATGATCAAGCCTAAAAGATGACAGGGCTCATGGACAACCTCAAAGAATTTAAACATAAAATGTGTCTAATGTTCAAATTTTAGTTCTTGAGTTTTCAACTCTCTGTGTGTGTGTGTGTGTGTGTGTGTGTGTGTGTATACATACACACACACACATATGCTTTTCACAAGTCTATATAGAAGAATTTCTACTTTTCCTTTTTTTGAATAGTTTTAAAAAACCAAACATGTCATTATGACATTCCAACTCACTAGGATGGGAACAATGGCCTTGAAGGAGAATATGGCTGGTTTCCAATCTTCCTGCAAAGAATGGTGCAGTGGTGAAGAAGAATTGGGTAGAGTGGTTAAGGCTTTGGCTTGGATTATTTTTTTAAAAATTAGGGAATGCATTCATCACACAGTCTTACTGTCAAATTGATCCCAACAGCTTACACTGAAGACCTTTTATGAAGCTGATCAGTGAAAATGAGCTAAATAAAGCAGTAGAAAGCTAGTGTCTACCCTCCTTGAGAGAAGTTACTTTATTATTTGTTTGTTTGTTTATTTTAGTGTGTCAAAGGTTTGAGGTATTAAAATTACTAAGCAACTTTAACTACAGTGTAAGAGAGATAAGTTGTTCAGAGTTGGGTAAGATAGATGTTTTGAAACTTGAAGAATGGACTTAGGCTTCCAGCCAAGGTGAAAATAGCAGAAACTGAATTCTCTCTACTGGCTGAAATAAATAAAATGTATGAAGCATTGCTTTTCAAGAAACTGGATGTCAGGTTGGACTTACATTCACATATATTCAGAATTGGCTCAGGAAATGTCTCATCAGGAAATGCAAATTAGAACTATAATAAAAATCCACCACCCATCTGTGCTGGCCGGTTTTATGTCAGCCTGACACAAGCTAGAGTCATCTGGGAGGAGGGAGTACTGATTGAGAAAATGCTTCCATAAGATTGGACAAGCCTGTGGAACATTTTCTTAACTAGTGAGTGATTGGGAGAGCCTAGCCCATTGTGGGTGTTTGCCACTACCCCGAGGGTGGTGGTCCTGGGGTCTAGAAGAAAGCAAGCTGAGCAAGCCATGAGGAGCAAGCCAGTAAGCAGCACCCCTCCAAGGCCTCTGCATCAACTCCTGCCTCCAGGTTCCTGCCGTGCTTGAATTCCTGTCCTGACTTCCTTCGGTGATGAATAATGATATGGAAGTGTAAGCCAAATAAACCCTTTCCTCCTCAAGTTGCTTTTTGTCATAGTGTTTCATCATAGCAAGGGTAACCCTAACTAATGCACCATCCAACAGTATTGCTAAAATTAAACTCTGAAAACCTTAAATTTTTCAATAAGGATATGAAACAATTGGGAACTCATAAATTTTTGATAACAGTGGTGTAATCACTATGAAAATATTTGGGATTATTTACAAATGCCAAAAATGTGTTCAACCTTGAATCCATTCATTTCTGTCCTGATATATAAACCTAAAAGACTTGTACATAGTAAGTGGTCATATGATTATGGCCATGCACAATAACCATATTATTCCTAGTTGCCTCCAATGAAAAGCAAAGCAATATCTCTCTACAGGCAAATGCAAAACTACACCATAGAACAGTCATACAATGAAATACTATGAAACAATATGTAGCTATAAATTATGGATACATCCAACAATATGAATGAATCTTAGAAAGGCACAGCTGGGGACAGAAGCCAAGCATGGAAGAATATTTGACTCTATGATTCATTTATCTGAAAAATTAAGAACAAGCAAAAAAATCCATAAGATAAAGTTTAGAAAAGTGATTTTCTTGGAAAGAAAATGAGGGAACTTTCTATGGGTGATGTAAATCTTCTATGATTTTATTTGTGCGGTAGTTTGTGTGGGTATATACATTGATAAGTATTCAGCAAATTATACTTTTATTAAGTGTATATTTTTACTTTGTATGTACAGTTCCTTAATATAAAATAAAATAGAGAAAAATCCAAGTTTGATTGGAGGGAAATCATAGTAGAATGGTGTTATAAAAGCTGGAAAATTGTCAGATCATGTAGACCCCTAAGAGTATCCAATCTTTTTGTGTGAATGACCATTATAATGCAAGACGAAGCTAATTGTTGAAGAAATTACTAGACTGGCTAGCCATCCTTGGTGTTGATTAAAGAGGTGTTGATTAGGTGACAGTAAAGCACCGCATCAGACAAATGCAATATGAGACAGGTCCTCAGCCAACAGGTGACACTTTGCTTCTTCAGATGACAGGGTGAAAGCAGTAAGAGCTAGCATCTATTAAGCCCTTATTATGTGGCTAGTGCTGCACACAGAGAAAGATTTGCACATCCTACTAACACAGGAGTCCAGGAGACTGAATGGCCAAGTAGAGGCTCTGGAGTGTTCGAGGTCTGATTCTCGGCTTTCCAAGTTACTAGCTTGACACGGGACAAGGTACTTTATCATTCTATAATAACAGCACGTTCATCATGGGGTCTTGTGAAGATGAAGTAAGATGGCACTTATTAAACATTTTAATAGTGTCTGACCATTCTCAATGCTCAGCACTGTATTTAAGTAAATAATTTTAGCTTTTTATTATAACTAGTATTATCTAATTCAGTCCTCATGATGGCCTTATAAGTTAGGTAAACATGTCTATTCTTATATTATTTGTCAGAAAGTAATGCTAAGTGAGGTTAAATCCCCTAAGGCCACTGATTACTTTATGAAGTGTGATCCTAATTAGTCTTATTAATAAAAACCAGGAGTCAGATATTGAGTTAAAGCTGAAAGATCAGAGAAGCAGAGCAGCAGCCATTAGAGACTTCTTACCTCTATGAATCCTCAGACCGAATGGGGCCGAGATCTTGTCTCCACCCACCTTATAGTTCTGTCTCTACCTCCTGATTGTACTGAGATTAAAGGTGTGAGCCTCCCAAGTGCTGGGATCAAAGGTGTGAGCCACCACTGCCTGGCCTCTATGGTTAACTAGCAGCTAGCTCCACACTCTGATCTCCAGGCAAGCTTTATTTGTCAGAACACAAGCAAAATATCGTATAATATTTTAACTCTTCAAATCTTCTCTGTTTCTCTCTACACTCTCTTCTTCTTCACCTCCTCCTTCTCCTCCTCCTCTTCTTCCTCCTGCTCCTCCTCCTTCTTCATCTTCTTTGTCTACTTCCCTCTCCTCCCTCTGGTTTATTTTGCCTCCTGGTTGCAGAGCACCCAGTCAGTCCCTCATGGAGGGAAGGGTCTGGCAGAACACAAGGTATTCAGCAGATCATGACATCACCAGGCTGGTTCATAATGGTTTAAATAGTCTCTGATAGTCTTGTCAAAACCATTTTGAAAGTTTGAATATCAACTTTTTCTCCAGATTTCTTAGTTGTCTTTTGTTATTCCCTGATAAACCTTATGCAGAGGGCATGTTGACTGCTTCATGATAAACTATTCTCTTTTGATGATTCTGCTCACCTACCCTTTAACTAAGCATAGCAGAATTATCTCAGTGCTGGTTGACATGTGGAAAAGAGGATATGGGTTTTGACAAATTATTTAGCATCCTAGATTTTAAGATATACTACAGAGCTGCAGTAATGAAAACAGCATGGCACTGGCATAAAAACAGATTTAATTCCCATATAAACCCACACTTCTATAGCCCACCCAATTTCTTACAACGAAGCCAACAATACACATTTGGAGAAAACACAGCATCTTCAACAAATGGTGTTGGTTAACGTGGATAGCTATTTGTAGAAGAATGAAACGTAATACTTATCTCTGCCTGAACAAAACTCAACTCTTATTGGATCAAGAACTTTAACATAAGATCAGATATCCTGAATTTGATAGAGGAGAAAGTAGAGAATACACTTAAACTCACTGGCGCAGGAAAAGACTTTCTAAGCAGACCCCATTAGCACAGGCATTAAACCCAACAATTAATAAATGGAACCTCATGAAACTAAATGGTACTTGGACAATGAAGGACACTATCACTTGAGTGAAGAGGAAACCTATAGAATGGGGAAAAATCTACAAGTTACATATCTGACAGAAAGCTAGTATCTAGAATATATAAAGAACAACAAAAAACTAGATATCAAGGAAGCAAACACTCCAACTAAAAGCTAGGACATGGAACTAATAGAGTTCTTAATAATGAAATACAAATGGCCGAGAACATTTTTTTTTAAATGTTCAACACCTTTAGTTAACAGGAAAATGCAAATTAAAATTACTTTTAGATTTTACCTTACCTCAGTCAGAATGGCTAAGGACAAAATAATAAAAATAAAACAAAACAACACAAAAATCAAGCAACTACAAATGCTAGCATTGATGCAGAGAAAGGGGAACACTTATTCACTGTTGGTGGGAGTGCAAACTTTTTCAGCCACTATGGAATTCAGTGTGGAGGTGCCTCAAAAAGCTGAAAATAGATCTGCCACATTACCCATCTATACCACTCTTGGGCATATGCCCCAAAGACCCTATATCCTACCATAGAGATGCCTGTTTATTCTTATTCTAGGAAATGGAAATAGTTTAGCCAGCCTTCAACTGATGAACGGGTCATGAAAATGTGGATATATTTACACATTAGAATATTATTCAGCTATTAAGAAAAAAGAAAGTATGAAATGCTCAGCTAAATGGATGGAGCTGGAAACAGTCATTGTGAGTGTGGTTACCCAGACCCAGAAAGACAAATATCACAGTTTCTCTCATTTGTGGAGGTTAGCTTTGAATCTTTAGATATGTGTGTTACATTTGGAATACCCAAAGAGGTCAGGAAATTACTAAGGGCCCATGGGAAGAGTCTTTCAGGGGAGGAAAAATAGAATACACTGGTATAAAAGGTTAAAAGGGAACCATGGAACAAGAAGTGATAAATTGGGAGAGGGGATGACAAGAGGGCATGATAGAAGAGGGAAACTGGACTGGATAGAAAACACTAAAGACCTTTGCAAAAAGTCATAAGGAAGTCTATTACTGTAGAAGCTTCCTAAAATATATCTATGTACATGGATAGAGTTAAAAAGGAGTTATCATTCATTATAGGGGCAACAACTAGACACTATAGGCTAACAAATTAAAAAGCCCAGTCATAGGAATGGATTACTTCCTTTGGAATCGTTGGACATCGAGTTCCCAAAGACCCCCAAACATTACAATTGCTAATGATCTTGGTTACCTACCATAACTTGATGGTTAGACTCAATTGCTGAAGACACCACATACTTGAGTTACTGGACATAGAGAAACCAAGCTGTCCTTAACTTGAAAACTTTGTCTCTACTGGCTAGCTTTTATAGTGCTTGAAGATGCTATTCATACTACCGGAAGGTGAAATTAACCATCACTCTTACCCAGCTGTGAACTCTGTGAGCTACAATAATGGTAAAACATACCCATTGGTATAATAATGGTACACATGTTGTGGGAGTAACCCATTGTTTTCTGAGTGGATTCAAGTCCCACTCAACAAGATAAAATTCATACCTAGAGCCATTATTTTGCTAAGAATCTGTAACTATACAGACCACAAGCCCTAGGAGAGACTTACTATTATTATCCTGTAGCTGGAGAAGTTCTCTCCAGCTCCCAAGTCCCGCCAGTCCCTTAGCCCACTTATAAAATAAATGCACAGACGCTTATATTATTTAAACTGCTTGGCCATTAGCTCAGGCCTATCATTGTCTAGCTCTTACTCTTATATTTAGCCCATTTCTATTAATCTTTACTTTGCCACGTGGCTCGTGGCTTACCGGTACTTTACATCTTCCTTGTCCTGGCGGCGGCTCCAGGCAGTCTCCTCTCCACCTTCCTGTTCCCTCAATTCTCCTCTCTGTTAGTCCCGCCTATACTTCCTGTCTGGCTACCGGCCAATCAGTGCTTTATTTATTAACATATTTGTCATACAGAACATCCCACAGCATTATCCTGCTAAATGGACGTAGTACTTAACCAACTCCTATTGAATTATCATTATACCCATAGATATCTCTCCACCTTCATCAGAGATGTTTCTGTTTACAGTAGCTAATGATCAGCTGGCTAATACAGACAAAAAGAGACTGTAGAATGTTCAGCCTTCAAAGGAACATATATACTGTGGTAGTTTGAATAAGTATTTCCCCCTAGACCCATGTGTTTGAATGCTTGGTCCACAGCAAATGGCACTATTAGGAGGTGTGGTCTTGTTGAAGTATGTGTGGCCTTATTGGAGGAAGTGTATCACTTTGGGGGCAGGCTTTGAGGTCTTATATGTTCAAGCTATGCCCAGTGTGGGACACAGTTTACTTCCTGCTGCCTGTGGATCCAGATGTAGAAATCTTAGCTACTACTCCAGTATCATGTCTGCCTGCAGGCTGCCCTGCTCCATGTCATGCTGATAATGGACTAAACCTCTGAAAGTGTAAGCCTGCCCCAGTTAAATGTTTTTCTTGATATGAGTTCTTATGGTCATGGTGCCTCTTCACAGCAACAGAAACCTTAACTGAGACATATACCATTCCCTCATCTCCAAAGGCCCAGGGATTATTGCAGAAGAGGAATTGGAAAAAGCATAATAGCTAGAGGTAGTGGACGACTATAGGGAAAAATGATCTCTGGACACAGCCAGGCAGACGAACATATGAATTTACAGTGTTAAGACAAAACATGCAAGACCTGTGTTATCCCAAGTCAGAACAAATCCCAGGTTAGAGAGGAGAGATGGACACAAAGTTCTAATTGGCAAATATCAATTACTGTGGAAGGAAGGGTCAGTAAATCAACCATACTTAGGAAAACATACATCCAAGAATTTTCAGGCAGCAGAAATTCACATTAATGGAGGGACACAAAGTTGGTGGGAAGGGAAGGGGTGTATGTTTGGGAAAAGTTGGGGGAGGGAGGGTGAATATGATCTGTGGTGATATTTTGTTTATGTTCTAACAAATAAAGCTTGCTTGGAGATTAGAGTGCAGAGTTAGCCACTAGTTAACCATAGAGGCCAGGCAGTGGTGGCACACGCCTTTAATCCCAGCACTAGGGAGGAGGAAACAGGAAGTGATAGGGCTGGGCAGAGAGAGGAATATAAGGCCGGCAGAGACAGGAGCTCTGCCCCTTTCAGGCTGAGGAGTTGGTGAGGTGAGAAGCAGCTGTGGCTTGCTCTTTTGTCTTTCTGATCTTTCAGCATTTACCCCTATATCTGACTCTGGGTTTTTATTATTATGACCAATTGGAATTTGCACTACAATGATAAAAGTATATTGTACAAAATTCTCAAAGAGCTGATAAAAAGATGTATCCATTTTTACTTTATATGTATGAGTGTTTTGTCTGCAGATATGCATATAGGCCAGAAAAGGACATCAGAACTTCTGGAACTAGAGTTACAGATAGTTGTGAGCCACCTTACATGGGCACTGGGAACTGGACAGTGGCATATGTAACCATTGATAGTTTTCCTGTAAGAGAACTTTCAAGAGCGCCAAGTGCTCTTAACCTCTGAGCCATTGCTCCAGCCCATAGTTCCCATTTTAAGTGTGGAACTGCCAAAGTTGTAGTTGAAATGACTCAGACCCTCTTCTGCACTTCGTGCCTAAAAGATATTTAAGAAAATTATACTATAAAAGGCATAATAAAGTCAAGTGCAAGAAAGAATATGAAAGAGAAAAATGTATGTTCGTTAATTTAAATTAGGCTTGTTTTGTATTCTGTGACCTTTTATAAGTCATATCATTTCTTCATTTTATATTCAACTAATACTGTTACAAAGACTTGGAAAAGGGCAAAGCTGATATCTAAATGTCACATGATTTTCTGGTGTTTCATTTAAATGCAACCTACCTTTTGTTTTCTTCCCTCAATAGGAAAACTATCAATGGTTTCATATGCCACCGTTAGTCTTATGGAACTATGAAAAACTAGAATCATTGTTGAGAGCACCTTAATATACCTCCAGAAGTGACCATAGTCTAGTTAATAGAATTATCTTAAGGAAAATGCCACAAATTATTGGCTATTGTATATTTTGAATTGTGCACACAATGAAGATGCAGAAATCCAAAGTTCAGGGATTGTCCAAAAAACAAAAACAAAATTCCTAGTATAGTGTTAGCTTTCACTGTCAAATTTGAAACAGCCCAGAGTCACCTGAGAAGGGCGTCTTAACTGAAAATTGCCCAGATCAGATTGACATGAGGGTGGGGATTGTCTTGATTATTAACTGATGTAAGAGGACTCAGCCCATTGTGGGCAGAAACATTCCCTAGGCATGTGATCCTGGGATGTAAGGAATCTAGCTAAACATGACTGAGTAAGCAAGACAGCAAGCAGTGTTCTATGGCTTCTGCCCTGAGTTCCTACTTGAGTTCTGGCTATGACTTCCCTCAATGAGGGACCATGCCCAGCAAGTATAAGCCAAATAAATACTCTAAGATGCTTTTGGTCATGGATGGTGTCTGTCATAGGTACAGAAAGAAAACAAATGTACAGTTAGTCAGAAGAAAAAGCCAACAATTTTTACTATACCTGAATGTTTTGTGACTATAGAGACTTACAAAGTTTATCCAGGGGCTAAGAGCACTGGCTGCTCTTCCACAGGATCTGGGTTCAATTCCCAGCACCCACATGGCAGCTCACAACTGTCTGTAGTTCCAGTTCCAGAGAATCTGACACCCTCACACAGACATGCAGGCAGGAAAACACCAATGTATATAAAATAAATACAAATAAATCATTAAAAAGTTTATCTAGCAGCACAGAGTATGGGCAGCTCATTGCTTGTTTGTTAGTAGCTTTTCACTTGTTCTTTCTTGGGAAAGAAGGTTTCCCAAACAGGCAATTTTTTGTGCTATGCATCTTGAAAAATGCATCAGAGTGACCTGGTTTGGAGTTGAAAATTCTAAAAAGAGATACCAGTATTTGTAAAATAAAATAAAATAAAATAAAATAAAAGGCCGGGCAGTGGTGGCGCACGCCTTTAATCCCAGCACTCGGGAGGCAGAGGCAGGCGGATCTCTGTGAGTTCGAGGCCAGCCTGGACTACCAAGTGAGTTCCAGGAAAGGAGCAAAGCTACACAGAGAAACCCTGTCTCGAAAAAACAAAAAACAAAACAAACAAACAAACAAACAAAACAAACAAAAAAACCAAAAACCAACCAACCAACAAACCAACCAAACAAACAAACAAAACAGATGTCATCTTCGGAAAATTTAAATGTTTACCTGGAAGATAGTAAAGAGATCATGGTCCATGAGATCCAGTTGAGCATAGAGATTTGGGGGGCAGGCCATCACCTTGTAACATTATAGAAAACTAGGGTCATCCTTGAATTTTAATGGGACATTTCAAGTGTCATCTTGACTGGCTAGGTGTCATAGAACATCATGTTAGGGCTGAAATAGTTGAGCAATGTGATTCCACTGGTTGTCAGTTTATATCTCTAATCAAAGGGTTTCTTTAAAGGGTCCTAATAGCCTTGGGTCCAGCCAATTCCAAGACTAAATACAGTGTCAAGAATATGGTCACATTCAACATATGTTTAGTAGAGGTAGTAAATAACTGAGTCCAACAATCAGTAAATAAGTAGCTAGAAATTAACTTCTTTATTCACACCCAAGTTTTACAGGAGTAATGCTGGAATTCCCTTTAATACAGTTAATCAAGGGGACTGGTTGGGGAACACACATAAAGCCTGATTATCAAAAATTGGAAAATTACTAACATTAGGAATTGGGTACATCAGTGGTTTACTTTCTATTTACTTATTTTTTTAGTATTTGAACGCTTTCACATTTAAAAATTTTATTTTGAAAATTACTCAATTTCTAGAAGAATAAATACCCTGATTTAAGAAAGAATTAACTTTTTGGTTTTCAGCGTTAGACATTGAAGCCAGGGCCTTGCACATGTTAGGCAATTGCTCTTCTACTAGCTGCACTCTTAAGCCCACGGCTTAATCTTTTAAAAAATGAGAATGTAGGTTTGTAACTTTGAAAACTAGATGGGAAGGAAAACTTTGCACATTATAAATATTTTTGTAGTCAATACAACTTAAAAATTATTACATTTATATTTAGTGTGTGTCTGTGTGTGGTGGTCAGTGTACAACTTGCAGGTGTCACTTCTCTCTTTCTACAATGTCTTGAGGATGAAACCCAAGGTGCAGGCTTGGGAGGTACCTTTACCTACTGCATCATCTCACCCACCTATAAGTGTGGATGAGACTTTGACTCTAAGCAAAGTTTCAGTCTTAGCATGGCTACAGGACTGTTCTGCTCAAAACTCTCCACACCCAGTTGCATGACTAAAACTAACTTACTAGAAATTAGATGTTAAAAGCCTACTCTCACTCCAAGAAGTCCTGTAAAGCAGTCTAGGAGTCTGTATTGTACTTAGGTGATTATTTCATAAAATTTTTAAAAAATATCTTTTCCTGGATTTGTAAAAGTTATATTTTTGTAATATAAGAAATTAGGTTAAGACACAAAAACATAGTCCGCATGTAATAAGTACATCCATTGTTTCTATTTCTGGTTTCTGAATTTTCTAAAGCTAAACTAAAGAGGTCTATGTAGCCATTGAATCAGATCTCTTTCAGTCTATGCAATAAATTGAGTTATTGCTGCTAAATAAAGCCTGATTTTAATAACCGATCACTGAGGGAGACAGGCCAGACCACCAGCGAAACCTTTGCTTTCCAGGTATAGCCCTTAGATGGGGATGCTGCCGCCTCACATTCACTCTTGGCCTCTGGACCACCTGTGCTGATCTGTGCACCTTGTGTGTTGGAGTGAAGTGTACAACAGGGGCCCCAACTGCAAACTGGCATTTAAATGATGGTTCTTCAGCTGGTACACAGAAAGTAAGAATTTGCAATGAGGATACTATTGTATGAAGCGAGGCAGACAGGGGCAAGGGGCAGATGCTAGAGATGGACTTGGGGTTTCCATGTCAACTCACTTTTGTCCAGAAAAAGAAATACATCTTCACAGCAGTAGTACGTGATACCAGAACTTGTAATAGATACTCCTATTTGTTTTTTTTTTACCTTTAAAAAGTAAAGTTCTATTGAAATAGTTTATTAGTAAAATAGAATAAGAACTAAATGAACAAGAAAGGAAAAGAATTGAGAGCCAAAGGAATAAACAATTTTTAATAATTATCCTAATAAAAGAAAAGGGTCTGGTAATAGTTATTGGAGGAAAATATCCTTACAAGTGAGTCACAGCAAATTTTCCAAGTTTATATCATAAATTTTTCTTTAAAAATTTAAGGTAGTATGAGATCTGGACCCAATAATCAAATGCTTTTTCTAATTTAAATTGTAAAGAGGTGAAGTTAGGCAAAATTAGTCGTAAAGAAACTCAAGCCTATGTAAGTGCTAGAAGCATCACAATCTAAGAATTGGAGAGAAGCAAAAATGATATGTAAAAACTCACTAATTTCTTTGTGTGAAATTTAATATCAAAAGAGGCCTCTTTCATTTTGACTTGGTCAGACACATTGAAAAAAATTAGTAATATAAAAAAAGCATACATACATTGCACAAGCAGAAAACACTTGTTTAGACTTCATTTGTTTATGTTTGTGGAAAAATGAGAAAGGAAGGAGAAAAGGAGGAGGAAGAAAAGGAGGGATGTAGGTAGAGAGGAAAAGGCCCTGCTTTCCTGATTTTTTTCTTTTTTCAAAAATCGTTCCCAGCCTTTCCTTTGATAACCGGAACAGTTGAAAGTTAGAGATGCTAAAGATTTTAATGTATGATAACCTCAATTTTAAAAAGCAGGGACCAGATTCATCTTTATATATATTTTTAAGAGTTCTTACAGTAGATCCAAACCAATCACATCAGATGGAAATTGTTTTTTGAGTTGATTACAGATCTCGCTTCTCATATTTGATTTACCACTAGAAATTAAAGTCTCAGTGATGGAGGAGGAGGAAAATTTTAGATATTTTGAAAATGACTGAAGATGTAGGAGTGTTGGAGGAAGGTGAAAATCTGAGGCATGACCTTATGAAGGAACCCAAGACAGACTAGAAAAAGCACACAGTGTGACCTGAAAAGTCAGGGACCGAGGGAAAAGAGGAGCGCTTTGAAGAATGGAAACTGTTCATTTTGATTTTTTAAAAAAATAATTGTTAAAAGTTAAGAAGACATGCTAAGCCAGGATAAGAATGGCAAAAGAACAACAAAATAATGTATTTCTTCCTTCTCGTGTAGTGCTACTTTCTTAATACTAGTGAGCTAGTTCCCCAGGGATGCCCAGTGATACGTGTAATAACTCTTAAAGGCAAACAGCATGTGTGTACCTACTACAATGTCTCATGGAAAGGCTGTTTGTCTATAAATCATTTTCTTTCAGTATGTTTTTTTCCACACCTGAATGTGAGCATGCGAATTATGAAGGTAACAGGATTTGCAATCCCAGAAGCTAATGATAAGTCTTTCATAAGCTTCAGCGCACATATCTCACTAGAATAATGTTGGTTTTATTCTATAAGGGCCTGATGGATACTCTAGTGCGAGCTAGCCAATTACATTTCAGTCTTTGCAAGATGCAGGCACGTATAGGAAAACAAAAGCAATTTACAAGTAAATTATAGCTAGGCCTCCTATTTTCTAACTCTGAAGTTGGAAAGAACATTTTGATTACCAAATGGGTTAAATCTATAATGTCCATCACATCTTTAAACTTCACTGGAAACTAATTTAATTCTCAAGTTTGAGTTGGACTTGACTTCTACTGGCAGCCTGAAAGTTTAGGTCTTACTCCTTTGGAGCCTTTTCCTTCCTCACCAACAGGTCTACTTTGGTGTCCTTGGTTCCTTGGCATTTTTCTTTTGAGAAAATTTCTCAACATTTGCTAGATAAGCCTCCCTTCCTTCCCTTTTCCATAACGAAATCGATTTTTATTCTTTAGGGGTCTTGAAGTTTATGAATTAAGTACATATAAAGGCAAGAGATGACTAACTCCTGTCCTGAAATCCTATCTCAAAAATCACATGAATAATAGAATGTTTCATTTAAAATGCCTCCAGTAGCAACTTCTGGGAGCCTCGGCATCTTCCTCCCCATCTCTCTCTTCCACTGCTCTCTGAGTCCAGCCCACTCCCTGTCCATCAAGCACCTTGCTAGGATTGAACAAGTCTGCATACGTCTTTATGTTTTCTTCCCCCTGGAACAGCCTTTTTTACTTCATTTACTGTGCTGCTCTGAATCTTGGAGAAATATGTTTTAAAACTGTTTCTTTTCTCTAGTGTCCAACTGTACTGTTAAAGTCATAAAGTGATTTTTAAAAAAAAATAAATTTATCCATGAAGATATGTATTTATTTTATAAATTAACACGTACAAATTGTAAACTAACAGGATTATTTCATTTGGAGGGAAAAGAAGCTTGAATGGTTTACTAATGTTAAACTTGGGAAGGGAATATATGATTACTGAAATCCAGTTAATATTTGCTACAGATTATAAGGAAAGGTGCTAGAATTTATGTAAAAAGTTCTTTCAGTGATCTAATAAGGGATAACCATTAAATATCTAATAAGAGATAACCATTAAATACCAAAAAACCTTACTAAGTGATGGGGTGGTTTATTCAAGTAAAACAACCCTGTTCTTTCTGAAGGCACCAGAATTCTAGAGCTGCTCATGAACTTCAGCTTTGATATTCACACTTTGTGGAGACAGAAGGATGGGAGAAGACAAAGACAGGCACGGCAGGAACAGTGGTGGAGAGCAAACCACAGGAGCGTGGCTTATTAGACAACGCCCTCCTAACAGCAGGGTGTATTTTGTTCTTCAGGGCAAATAAGCATTTTTAAAAAGGTGTGTTCTTTGGAGAAGGATGCTTTCTACTTTTTTATTTCATTGGGTGAAACGTTTTGCTATGAAAGTAGCCTATGAACGGAGAATGCAAAGCTCAGAGGTAGACTGCCTAAGTAGTGTGAGCAAGAACCTGGGTTCAATGTCCAGTATTACAAAATAACAAAACAAAGCAAAACAATATAACAGTCCCACCACAACCCATAAGGATAACACGATACCAGTACAGAAACATGACTTAACATAGAAGGTAACACACTGAATCCATGAGTTTCAGTTATGTGTCATTCACCACACTACAGGAGACAAATCAAATTTCATAAAGGGAGAAGAACTGCAATTAGTAGCCATCTTATTCTAGAGAAGACTTAAATGGCAGATTTTTTAAAAAAGAATTATTGCTTATCAAGATCAACACAAAGTTTTTGCGAAATGTCTAGCTTGTTTCATGTGATACCAAGGGTGCAGTATGGAATTTCATAGAAACTTCAAAAAAGTTTACAATTCTCTTAAACTATCATATAAAAATTACTTTCAGCTTTCCAAGAGTTCTTCTTTTTCTTCTTTCATTTTTTGTTTGTTAATTTGTTTTCTGTTTTTGTTTGTTTGTTTGTTTTTGTCCACCTTTTTAGTTAAAATTCATGGAGAGTTTTTTTTTTAATGGTATTTTTGGAGTACACGAAAGAGATGAAAATAGAAAAGGGCTATGGGTGGAGTCTTAACTCTTTATACAGAAACAGATAACCTGGGAAAATAACTGTACACCCTCTGCTTTGGATTTCTAAACAGGGACTTCTAGTTGATAAGCACAGACATTTTGCATATAGATACGCAATAGATGACTTACCAAGCTCCAGTTAACTGAAATGTTTGATGGTTGATGTTAAAGAGACTTATGTGAAGGGATCTTGGTTTTATTTTTTTTTTTTCAAAAAAAATTAACAGGCTTAGCAGGATGCAATTTAACAGCCAGAGGGAAAATGATACTTTACTGGACTGAGAGAATGGGAGAAAAAAAAATCTTAATTTTTGTCAAGTTCTCTGTATTTTTAATACAAAGTATTGATAGGAATTAGTTTAAAGGCAAGCTTATACTGTTTTCAAACTAAGTTTTTCAAAAAGAAACTAAAAACATTGTTAAAGGTTAGTCAAAACAATGGGAATATCATATTCAGAAGGAAGCAGGCTTTTCTTCAACAAGTTTATTTATTTTTTATTTTAGTCTCATGAAAAAGCTCCCAAGGCTTCTGCATAAAAGGCATACATGATATAATCATGATAGCTTTGCATATCTCCCAAACACCTATAAGACATGTACAGAAAACTTTACCCAGAGAAATTTTGCATTACATGTCGAAATTTGACTTTACTTCACAAGGATAAAAAAAATCTAAGCATAAGAATTAGATTAGTGTGTGCATTCAGAACCAGAGAACGTCAAGTAGAATTTCTAGTTCTCATAATCTGTTGATTTAAAGACCTTCCCAGTGGAATATCACAATTATGTAAAGAAATAACACATTTTAAGAAGTAAAGATAAAACAGCATCAGCCATATAAATAAATACAATTGCAAAAGGCATATAAAATATGTTTTAAGCCTAAGCATCTGGAAGCAGGCTATTTTACCTATCACTGTAAGAATAAAATGCTTTTAAAAATGCAAACATTTTCAGAATCTGAGGATAGCCATGTCAGCTTACTAGCAGTTCTTCTGATAACGAGGCGGTGACAGGACCAATCTTGGTAACCTCTCATTTCTATTTTATTGAGTTACAAAAGGCAATTTTATATCCCATTATTCCGAAAGGGTTGAGGTTGGTCCCTCTTGCTTCCACGTGTAAGCATTTCTGATGTTTTAGTGCACTCTTGCAGTTCAGCCCAAGGCAGCTGCAGCATTTCCCACCAGGAAGGCAAGGAGCTAGGAGGGTGCGAGCTTTGAGGGAACAATCCGGAAAACCACAATACAGCTTCTTGGTCCTTACCTCACAAATTACCTTTTAAAATCAGACTCATAAAAATGCAGCTTATTATCTAAAAATTTCAAAGAGGATCTTTTGTTAAAGGATTAACAAAAGAACGACTATCCTAATTCTCTTTAAAATGCCAACCTCTAAAAAACTGACCTCTCAAAGTCTTTTTGGAAAGTGTTTAAATCATCTGGAGATAAATATCACTTGGTGTCCTTGTTTTCTAACAAATGGCATTTTCCATTGTTTCCATTAATTTCACCCATATTCGTTTT
>CABHPH010125661.1:3239-32445 GCA_902168325.1 Peromyscus nudipes
TACATTAGGCACTGGATTATTTAATTGTCCTAGGGAGGAATTTCCTCCCCAGTGACTGGACCAAATTCAATTTGGAAGTCAGCAAGAGGCCTCCTGGGGTACTTCCCAATGATACAGTGTTGTCTTGTATGTCTCTTGTTGATCTGCATTCATTGGTTGAATGTCAGTCTTTGCTTCATCTTCTGGATAATCCACAAGGTTGGAGTCTTCTGTTTGGATTATTTCTAGAAGAAGCATTAGTTCCAGGAGCACCCTGTGTACAATTTCTTCTTGTATGGCCTGGTGTATCACAGTTAAAACATTTGGTACTTTGATGTCTCCTTCCACCTTTGGAAATCACCTCTCCTATCCAAACTTCATCACAATAGTTAAGAGACTCAATATTGTTTGTGTGTTGTATCTATTCTTCTATGGATGCTGATTTGATCTTTAAAGGTGCAATTATCCTTTTGCATTCTATATTAGCATTTTCAGAAGACAAAGATTAAATTAACATTTATCTTAATTCTTGATCTGGTATTGCCTTGTTTATATCCTTGGTCAGTCTTTGTAAAAAAACAAAAATCTGCAAATGTTTTTTTCACCCCTGGAAGACCTTCGTATATAGCTCCGCTGGTCTCGCTGGTTCTGGAATCTTTCCCCAGGCTTTTAACGCTGCTGTATGACATATGGATAATGCAGGCTCTTCAAAGGTATATTGTGAATATATACCAGCGAAGCAGCCCTCACCAAGAATTGGATCTTGGGAGATTCAAAACCTCTAATCTATCTTGCTGCTCAAGGGCCTTAGCTTCTTCTCTTAACCAACTTTTTCATTTTAACTGCTGGCTATATTCTAACATAGCTGATATTAACTGATTCCAATCATTAGCCATGTTCCTATTTCTAGAAGACCACGTATTTAACATGTGTTTCACATGATGAATGTATACTATAGGTAACTACAACTTCCTTGATGTTCTTTAAATCTCTCATATATATAGGCTTCCGTGTATATTCTACACATCCTTCAGGATGTTTATCTTTTGCTGGCTTTTCACAAATGGTGACAGGGTTTGCCATAGTATAAGAACCACGTATTATCTTTTGTAAGTTGTCTCTAACTCTGTAAGGAACTGCCAATATTATGACCTCTTTAGCCTTGACCTTCTCTTTGTTAGGACCCTTTTTGTCAGCTCTAACAGACTCCTCCAAAGCCTGAAATCGATTAATCACAGCTTTTTCTATAGTCTGTACCTCCTGCATTGTAAATAATTCCAATGACTTTATGGAATCAAACAATTTTTAATGTTCATCAGAAACATAATTCCAAAGACTTTATTCTATCAATTAATGATTGTCATTCCTCCTTAGAAATTATCAGTATGGCATTAAGATTGCTCTGAAGATTTACTGCTTTATCCATTAGTTATTTGTATTTATTATCAATAGAATTAAATCTGGTTGTCCAGTTATTATTAGCAGACTGAAGTTCTTGTGGTAAATTAGCAGATTCCAAAGAAAGAATCCCTTTGCCTGAGTTCTCATTACTACTTTGCAAAGTCTGTATCAGTCCCATTAATATCTCATTTTGGGTGTTGTTATTAAACCAGTTTTTCAATGATATGATCTGAATTATTATGCTAATTGCCATTATGATGAAATTTGTATATGTCCCAGGAAGTCATGTATGTCTTGTAAATTTCATCCATAGTATAAACAAAGTTTTTAAATTCCCGAATGGTTACATTATCTGCGATAATGTGCGATAGACTTAAAATTTATAAAGAAAAAAATGTATGTATTAATTAATTAATTAATCAGTTTAAGGTGTAAAGTTATCAAGTAACTTACCTCAGATAGCATCCTACAGAGAATGTCCTAAGTGTCCAGCTGTTCCAGATATAATTGACCTTGTTGAGTGAATGGCTAGTTGGTTCAATGATTTTTGGATGCATTGTTGATGTATTGCCAATAGGTGCCGCAGGTGTCTGGTGTGAGCTCTCTCAGCTCCCTGAATGGGCTCCTGTGAATCACTCATCCCAGAGCTGGTCGGATCTCAACAAATGAGACAACACACCAAACAATGGGGACTACTTGTTTGCTGAGGATAGAGGTGCAGGTGTGGCTGCATGCACAGGTATCTGCAGCTGCACACTTAATGTTGACCACAGTGGTGGGTGGTGTTGCAGAGCAGGTATTTCAAAAGATGGAGTTGGCAGCAGCCACACTGAACAATTAAATAAAAAGGAACAGCTTGATGGCAGTTGCTGACCTGTGGGCTCCTTTGGGACAGGTCTGCCAGTCTCTGGGACCAAGTGGCTGGCAGCTGCATGCCGTAAGAAGCTCATAGCTATTGGGTCAGGGTGGGAACCATGTAGCAGGGCACATAGGTTGCCTATGGTCACACATAGCGGAATGTGAATGAGGCAGGAAAAGCTAGGTGCCTCAAGATGTGAGCTGAAACCCAGTGGCTTTCTGGTGCTATTCCATACTGGTGGGGTCAGCAGATTGGAGCCACTACAGAGCTTGCAGAGAGAGTACGAGTCTCTTAGCAAATCTGGTGCAGCTTCTGCAGAGGCTGTGGGCAAGATCTGAGCTGCTGCTAGTGGGCAACAGCATTCGGATTCTCTGTGTGGATAAGGGCTGTGGAGATGGCCCACCCATGTAGGCATCAGTTATTATGAGAAATCCACAGAGTCTGCGTAAACGGTGAAGGAATTTGTTAGAGAGGAAAACTCACTACAGCACAGGAGATTTATCGTAGGGTCCTAGAAAGCTGAGATACAGTCCAATGCTGTTCTGCTGCTGAAATGGTCTGCACCATCCAGCTCATGAGTGATAGAAGAGAGAGGGCTACGTGCATCTCAGGATTTATGGGTAGCCTGAGCCATGCCCCAGAGGCAGGTACTTCAAAGTTACAGGTAGGTAGGACAGATAATTGCTAAGTCTCTAGGGTTGGTTCTTCAAGGTCATACACAGAACAGCTATCAACTACCATTAACTGTACTTAATTCTTTATGAAAGAAAAGACTGGAATTGTTCCAGCACTATCCAAATGTCTACTACATCTATTTTGTACCATGTTATTATTATCCGTCTCTTACTTCTCACATTCAAAGTATGATAATTTCTTTTGTATTTTCTCCAATGTCCTTGAATGTATTTAAAATCAATTGTGCTTTAGGGATCCCCAAAGCAATTTAGCCCTTTTTAAACAGTTTGCTTTAAATGAGCCTTCATATTTTACCTGCAATTCTTTTAATCTGTTTCATTTACAAAAATATCATTTTGAAACTATGAGCTTTTCTTTGGGAAATTTTTGAAAGCCTGAAATTACCTTGAAATTAACAAAGATATTTTCTGTGAACTTTGCTCTTTTTTATTAAAAATCATCATGGGAAATACAGTACTTATTTGCCATTTATAGAGTTTCTCTGTGGTTTCAGTTCTCCCCTAGTTAGATACATTGCATGCACTTCTACAAAATTATTTGTTGACTTTTACTTGCTTTTTCAAATATAGGCAATTACCTGAAATTTTTATGATTAAAGTGAGTATAAATCAAATTTTAGTTTTTATTTGTCATACCCACAGCCTCAACAAACATTATTTGTTTTGTGCAGCAATCATATTTTGACTTACTTCTTAGCATTCAGGTAGTCAGTCAGGGACAAGAAAAGTTTAAACCAAAGGTACATGTGATCTTGTTAATGCTGTTTCCTCCTCTGATTTTTGTTTGTTGGTTTTAGCACTTTGAAAACTGCAGAAGTCTGCATATGATGTTGTTAGATTTCAGAACTGAATTTACCCAGCAGCTGCTCATGCCATGCTATGTCCTTACTTCTACTTTTATAATCAACAATTTCTGCAGACTTTCCTGTTCACTGACATTCAATTAGGCAGTAATTGGGTTTACTCTTTGAGACCTTAAGAGGTTTGTGCACCATTTCAACAGTTCACATTTAGATCTGCATACCCAGTACATGACACATACAATTAATTCTTTATAAATTAGATATGAAATTCTTCCTAAGTATTTTCAGGATATAAATGATTGCCCTCCTTTTCCCCCTTCTTCCTTCCTTCTATCTCTCTTACCTTCCTCTCTTCCTTCCTCTTCTTTATACCTTTTATTATCATTGATATTCAGGAATTTGGAGAAATTATATTGGTTCCAAAAATTATCCTGAAATTTTTTTTCATTAATAAAAGAAAGAACAAAGATAAAAATTCTCTTTCTAAACATAAGCTTTCTTAGACCATATTTTCATGTGCAATCATAACTGTTGAGACTTTTGGCTTTTATTTTCCATTATTTCTCCTCTCTCCATTTCATCATTTATTGAATATTCAGCAGCATTCCACTTAAATAGAATTGCTTACTACGACTTGATTTTATCCATGTTTATTCCAATACATATATATGATCCTGCTTGACATTTTAACAGCATTAAAATGACTGATTTAATCTGTATCTTGAAATTTCATTTAAGTTAGACTCTTGGAGATTATTTTCTAAACATCTTACATACTTCAAATATAATTTTCATATTCCTTATTTTGCATTTTATTTTTAATTTAGAAAACTAAGTGATGTATTTTTAAGTTTTATGAAGAATTTGTACTGCCATTTCTAATATCTTTTGTAGAAATAAAAAAACTTGTAAAATATTCAATGCTATTAACTTTAAAAAATGTTCACTTTTATACTGCTCAGCACAAATGAAAATCAAATCCCAAAATAAGAAAATTCTTGCTTTCTATAACATTAGGCAAGTACAGAAATTTATGTTGCCATTTAGAACATTTTTATAATGATATTCAATAAAGTGTGTGTGTGTATGTGCATGTGTGTGTGTGTATGTGTGTGTGTGTTTTAAGTTCTCATCCAGAAAGTAATAAGAATTGGAAGCAGCCTAAAAGAAAAATTATAATGTTTTGTTCATAATAATGAATCTTTATTTGTTTTTAAGTCACCTCAAAACCCATTTAATTTAATATAAATAATGATAATATGTTTGTGAGTTTCTGTAAGTAATCTGTTTACCTCAAATTCAAATCTTTCAAAAAAAAAAAAACCTCTAAATTTTTAAAAGTGGAGACAAATGTTAAAGTAGATAGATTTCATTGAATATTGAAAAAATATGTCTTTGAAACAGCTTTTAAATTGAATAGGTAGCTCAAATAGAGGTTTATATAATCTAAGTAGAGTAGAGATATTTCAAGAAGTAATGAGTACTTACTCTTCAGGTTGAGACAGACTATAGCATAAAAATGAACAAAAATTTCAAAGAGAAAGTGAAAACATGTAAAAGTGATTGTTTAGTTTTATTAACTGAATGTTAAAATAATACATTTAAATTATATTAAATTAAATTGTTTATTTAAATCAATTTTAAATATTTGTAATTTTATTTTATTCAAAGTGGCAAACAAAGATTTTAAAGCTTTTACTCTTACTGAGCAGAACTGCTTCAAGCAGTTATGACCCACAAAGAACTCTCATAGCCCTATGTTGAGATGAGAAAAATCATTGTGACTGAAACTCTAAGAGAGTATCATGAACAGCTTTCTGCATTTTCATGAAGTTTTGTTCATCACATAAGTAAATTCATTTTAAATTCAAACAACATGTCTCAGGCCAGGAAACCGTCAAGAAATTGTGTTATGAAACACAAAACATACAAGCAAAACACACACCTCAAGGCCTCAAGATTGAGTATGCCCTTATCAAAAGAAGTAAATAATAAGGAGCCACAAGCGTGTGTATACACATGTAGGCTCACAGGTTTACAGACACAGACAGGGACACAGACACAGACACACATGGGGGGGACACTCTTAAAAGTCATCAATTCTGTGTTACTGGAATACTAAAAAAATGCTTGAAAGTTAATGTGATACTTCATAATTCTATCTTTGTTCTCATATTTAGATTTGAAACAGTGGACTAGTCTCTTGAGAAAACTTAGGGAGCATGGGTATAAAACAAAAAGCCTCCTCATGTTCTCAGGGTAAGAATGCTCTTTTAAAATGGAGAAATTTGTAGTCAGAAGGTGTCTCCAGTCCTGCCAGGTCCTGTGGTCCTGCAGTCCACTTATAAAATAATCACTCAGAAGCCTATGTTAATTACAAACTGCTTGGCCATTAGCTCAGGCTCATTACTGACTAGCTCTTACACTTAAATTATCCCATAATTCTTACCTATGTTTAGCTTTGTGGCATTGTACCTTTTTTCGGTTGTGCCTTGTCATCTTGCTTCCTCTGTGTCTGGCTGGTGATTCCTGACTCAGCCTTCCTCTTCCCAGAATTCCCCTCCCTGACTATACTTCCTGCCTGGCTACTGACCAATCAACATTTTATTCATCATCCAATCAGGGCAACACATATTCATAGCACACAGAACTACATCCCACGGCACTGTAGTCATATTAGGTATGTTTTCAAGGTCAAGCAGAGATATATTTTAGATAGACAGGTCATCTTCAAACCCTTCAGAGATCTACAGAATATGGCATTTAAAATGTTTCAATAACATAGATTTTATTTCTTCTTTTTTTTTTATGACAATGAGACACGTCTGCTCCTGGCAGCACCAATTACATCAAGTAAGATGATGGGCACTGAAGACACTCCATATAGAGTTTATCTTCTTCTTGGCAAAAATAGCCATTTGGGCAAGAAACTGTTCTTGTCTGGACTGTTTGACAAAATGTTGTATTGACTGGACATGTGGGACACATAGGAATGTGACCACTGAACTTTGCAAGGCAAGATGAACCTTCAGATTCCTGCTTCACAGAGGAGATTGCCAAATATTCTTCAGGACACAGAGAGAAGCAACTGAGACATTCTAGGCCTATATGCTGAAGATGGATGCCCCAACATTGCAGAGGAACTTTGGGTGACAGTCCAGGCAGTCAGCTCTCTCTGTCATTCTAGATTTTTGGAAGTTGCTTACAATGCACTTCTTGTTTACTTAGGTAATATTATAACCTTTTGGAGTCTTTGATGTAGTTGAAGACTAATTATAATTATAATTTTCCTTGGTTATAATAAAAGATAAGTTAGATATAAAACCTTAGACTCACAAATATAGAATAAATATAATATTTTCTTTGAATTTGTAAAATACAAATAGACTGGATATTGTAACTGTAATCCTTGCTTGATAGCTGTTTTATTATAAATTCTACTATGTTAAAATTAAAATCTTCCATTTTGATTAGACAGAAAAGAGGAGGTGCTGTGGGATGTTGTTCTGTATGCTGTGAATATGTGTTGCTCTGACTGGTTGATAAATAAAATGCTGATTGGTCAGTAGCTAGGCAGGAAGTATAGTCAGGGCAAGCAGAGAGGAGAATTCTGGGAAGAGGAAGGCTGAGTCAGGAGTCACCAGCCAGACACAGAGGAAGCAACATGACAAGGCAAAACTAAGAAAAGGTACAAAGCCATGTGGCTAAACATAGATAATAATTATGGGATAATTTAAGTGTAAGAGCTAGTGAATGATAAGCCTGAGCTAATGACTGAACAGTTATAATTAATATAAGCTTCTGAGTGATTGTTTTATATGTGGGCTGTGGGACCCCGGGGCCTGGAGGACTGGAGAAACCTTCCGATGACAGAAATTTCATCTGAGTTTTGACTTTCCAAAGAAACAAAACTCAAAGAATGCTGACAGCTGCTGGTAGAAATGGCTTTACCAGAGGCTGTGGGAGTATACAACAGGTGACAACCAGTTTTCAACAGATTGACCTACCAGATGAATAATACTCTGATGGGGAGCCCCACTGACTGTAAATGACTGGTAACTTCTGTCTGTAATTTCTCTCATGTACCACTACATTTCTTCCCTGGAAGCAGTTGTGGGTGTTTTCCCACTGCTTTTGTGTTTATTTCATGAAAATATTCCATCTTTGGGCATACATATAGCTGTGGATGGTCTGGAAAATGGTTTATGTTTAAGCTATATGATTCTAATGAATAGAAATAATACTAGAATATTTTTCACTGCCCCGTCCAGCAGGGCTTCAACGGGTTCTCGACCACCCTAGGGACGGAATGATTAGGGACAGGAGACACAAAGGAAATACACCAAGTCAAGATTTCTGATCAAGGTGCCACTTTATTTTTCTCCAGGAGGGTTTATGTAGTTCCTGCAGGGTGGGGGGAGCAAGAGGCTGTTATCTGCATAAGGTGGGGCAAGCTAGCAGGATGTTTACAGGGTGAAAAGGTCAAGGGCTCTATTCAATGTCCTGTAACTAGGCTGCCTGACTGTAAGATGATCTAGTTCCCTGTCTTATGGGGGTCTGTATTTTTCCACTAACTAGAGGTTCTGTCCTTGTCCCTGACATTTCACAACTGACACAGGAATGCAACAGTATTCTCAGTCACAAAGACAGCTAATTTTAGACTTCAGAATAAATTCAAAACAGACTAGCTGTCCCTGCCAATAATAATACTCAAGGACATCTTCCCAAGTATCTATTAAAATCCAAGTCAGGCTAACATCATTAATACATAACCCTCTGCAGTAATTGACATTCTGCATGTAGTCCCAGCCTCAGTTTAGATTACAAGCTCAAGGTTCAGCCAACTAATTGTTTACTTTCTGCCTGAGAACACTAACCATTCAAGCTATGTGCTCACCCAGTCAGTGTGATCTCCCTAGCCTGAGAAAAACTTTGTGACTTATCATGTGTTATAAAAATGGGTCAGAACCTGAAAACGTAACATATAATTGTCAAGAGTTTGGCTGTTGAAGTATGTGTATGTGCTGAGTGAGGGATGTAGCTGAATGGGCAGAGAGAAAGATGTGAGAGATGAAGAAGAAGAAGAAGCATGAGAGTAGTGTGAGAGAGTGAGTGAGTGAGTGAGTGAGTGAGTAAAGAGTGAGTGAACAATGCAGAAGAAGTGTATGTATGTGTGTGGGAAAGAGAAAGTGAGATGTGTGAAAGAGCTGCTGCTATGTAAAGGAGCTATGTGATGGAACCGTGCAAAGAGCTATGGGAGAGGGTGTGAAGGAGCTGTATAAAGTGCTATATGGTGAAATAGCTATGTAAATGAGATGCTTGGCTGTGTGGAGATTCGTAACTGTGTGGAGACAAGGAAGATGAAGCTGTATAGAAAAGAGATGTAGAAGAGAAATGTATGTAAAAGAAAGATGTGTAGCCATGTGAAAATAGATGTAAGTATGTACAAAGATGTATGGCCATGTAGCAGAGAGATGTATTTATGTAAAGAGAGATATATAGCTGTATGTAAAGAATGTAGCTGTGTGGAGACAGAAAGATTTTCAGGGAGACGAATTTTACAAGATGCAGTAATAAATAAAGTTACTTTCAGAACATGTGAGTTTTTTTCCTAAAGATTTTAAACAGATAAGAGATTTTTCCTAAGCCTGCTCACATTTCTTTTTGCTACCCTGGAAGAGTTCTTGGTAGCTGGCCTCCATGGCCTTCATTGAAAGAACAGCCATAACATTAAAAGTGTAAAATTCATGGAGACAATATTGTGCTTAAAAAGTCAAGATCGTGGTTGTAAGTGGATGTGGGACAGTACAAGTACTGATTTAACGCAGTTTGCTATCAAGAATGTGATCATTGTGAATTGGCGTTATGCTTACTACCACCTTACAAATGTATAAAATTTGTCAAGTGCATACATCTTCACAAGATTTCATTCTTGCAAATGGGGCCAAGGTTAGGCTGAATTCTGCCTTTTTGCTCAACCATGTTCTTTGTGGCTTTATTCATAATAGCCAGAAACAGGAAACAATGTAGATATCTCTCAAAAGAAGAATGGACAAGCAAAATGTGGTACATTTAAACAATGGAGTATTATTTGGCTATTAAAAAATGACATCATGAAATTTGCAGGCAAATGGGTGGGATTAGAAAGAAACCATTCTGAGTTAGGTAACCCTGACCCAGAAGATAAATATGGTATGTATTTATTTATTAGTGGATGTTAACTATTAAATAAATGAAATCAAACTGCAATCCATATACTCAGAGAGGTTAGGTAAAGTGGAAGGATCTAGGGGTTATGCATGGATCTCAATGCAAAGGGGAAATAGAATTGACTAAATGAGTGGATTGGGAGAAAATGCTGACAGGAACAGGGGTTTTCAGGTTGGGGAGGATGGGATTGATGGGAAGAATGCAGGGAGAGACAGCTGGAATTGAAGTGCATTTTGGAGGTAGTGTAGAAACCTAGTGCAGTGGAGACTATCTGAAATCTATGAAGATCATCCTAATGGGGATTCTTAGTAATGGAGAATAAAGAATCTCAACTGTTAATCTCTTGTTACCAGGTGAGGCTTCCAGTGGCGGCAATAGGGTACATTCTATTGAGGTGCTGACCAAGGGAATCCCATAGAAATCCTAACAACCCAGGATGTTGTTAAGATAAAGGATTACTCCTGCCAAACTAATTGTGTGGCTCTGTTGCTGAGGATAACACTCACACAACTCATTGAGCATGGAGAAGTCAAGCTGGTGCCTGCAGGAAGCCTTCATCTCTGTGTTCTAAGTTCTTTGGTCAGGGAAGGTATTCTGCACACGAGAAGAGAAATGTGGACACCAACCAGGCACAAAGCCTTTGACCTAAAATTTGTCCTGCCAGAAAAAAAATATTTTATGACAATAGTGACACAAAACTTGTGGGAGTAACCAACCAATGTCTGATTTTATGTAAAGCCTATTCCATGAGAGGGAATCCATGCCCAAGACTCTTGGGTAACCAAGAACCAGACTAGATAGTCCAGAGACCTAGGGTAAAGCCAAACATTACTGATCTAAAAAAAAAAAGTATCAATAAAATGACTTCTCATGATATTCTGCTATACTCATAAATAAATGACATAGTCAGGCATCATCAAAGAAGCATCCTGCAGCGGCCAGATGTTACACAGAGAGAGATTCTAAATGGGCGGTCTCCACTAAATCCCCCCTCAGAGCTCAGGGAGCCCCACAGAAGAGGATACAGAAAGATTGTAAGAGCCAGATTGTATGGAGGACAGCAGGTTACAAGACCCTTTGAATCAACTAAGTAAGTCACATATTAGCTCTCAGACACTGAAACAGCAAGCAGAGGGCCTATATAGATCTGGACCATGCTGGCTAATACTAGCCATTAGCTTCATATTTTTATGGGACTCCTGACTGTGATAACAAGTGGGACCTCTGAATCTTGTGCCTGCTCTTGGGAATCTTTTCTTTCTATTGGGTTTCTGTGTCCAACTTTGATTTGATTGTTCTTGCTTCATCTTATTATATTTTATTTTGTCATTTTTAATTGTTAGCTCTTAGAAGCTTGTTCTTTTCTAATGAGAGACAGCAAGGGGGTGGATCCAGAGTAGAGAAACTGGTAGGAATAGATGGAGGAGGAACTACAATCAGGATATATTATATGAGAAAAAAATCCATTTTCAGTAAATTAAATAAATTAAACAATAAAACATTGTGAAGTATTTTAGAAAAATAATAAATGCATTATGAAAATGAGCTGTTAAGACTATGTATGGGAAATGAAGAAATTAAAGCAATGCATCAAAATTGAAAAATTAGTAATATAACAGTTTGGCCCATTGAATACTTTATAAATCACCCTTCAGCTCCATAGATCTTACCACCATTCTAACTCCTTTGAAAATTAACCTTCTGGTTTTCATTTGATCCATGTAATTCATCAGTGTCTCTAAAGCTCATGAAGTTTAGTTATATCTTGATTATGTTATAATTTAAATCATTCCATATGCATTCATTTACCTCTTGACTGCTTCCTTCAAGCTCCTGTAAGAGACATCCTATGTCATTACTGGAGCTGTTCTTTGACCTATGCTTGTTAAGGAGAATCTTCCAGTGTGGATTAGACCAAAGATTATTTCTTTCTCTGTTACTGAACACAGAGGTTCACTCATTGACTTTGCTGCCATTCCTAGGCATGCAAGTCTCCATACAATGTTTTGTCCTGAACTTATTCTAACTTATTTTTGTTTTGCTACAAATAGCCAAGAGCCAACACTAAGGTTAGTTTCTAAAACATTTATTTTTGTGCAAAATAAGACAATTTTACATAATAATGGCTGTGAAACACTCATATCTCATTATTCAAGTCAGAATGGCCATTATACAGGAACTCACTTCTTGTTTCTATATCCCTTGAAAATAAGAAAAAAAATCTTCAAAATTCTGAAATATAAATTCAAAAATTAATGAAGAACAATATTTGGAGAAAGTGAAACTCTAAAGAAGATGCTTAAATTTTAATCAATATCTTACTTTAGAATATATATTCTGTTCATAAAGCTAAAGTTATCTAAAGCATGAAGAAAATCCATGTTTTCTTCAAATGACTTCTCTATCACATAAACAGCAGATATGTGTTTTCTTCCCCTAATGGAATATTCTCCACTTAAGCCTGTGAAATCTGAGATGTGAATGAAATATCAAGTCATTTCCCTTGTTGTTTATGCCAAATCCTCACATACCGTGTGTGCTTTATTATGTGAGAAGCTATAAAATTATGGTAATATTTTATAATATATTGGTTATGATTACATTATAATATACCTTTTGTTGCATAGCTTTTATTCAAAAATAATTCATGTCATATATTCTATGAAAAATCATAATCATGTTATGAATCATATTATATTTAGCCTCAAAGATGGGAAGATGGGAAAGGATTTACTATGTTCAAATTGGAATCATAAGTCTGTCTTCTGAAGTTGATTATTCCCATTAGCTTGTTCCTCATCATGATCTTATTGAACCAAATAACAGAACTCAGTGTCTAATATAGTTCTCAGATGGAAAATGCTAGATCTAAATTACTGTCTGTATTTCAGACACCTGAAATAGAATCCAATTAGTTGCCTACCAATATAAGCTTTTCCTTTAGGAAACAACAACTTGTCTGTTATCCAATTAATTGATTTTGTTCTTGCTTTTTTACTGCTTTAATTTTCTAGGATGACTGAGTGTTAATATGCGTTTTCCAGGGAACACAGAATTAAAAAAAAAATCCAACTACTTCTACCCCAATTCCAACCTTCTCTCATTCCTCAGCAGGCTTATTATGGATGCTCTATGGTGCCTGAAGCCTAAGCTAGTCAGTAACTAAACAAGCTTTCAGTCAGCACTGAATGCTCAGAAACTCAATTAGAAGCAGGACTTTGAAGGCAATGTATAAAAATCTATATATTTAAAAATGTAAAGTTTTATTCTACTTTAAAATTTTGACCAATATCATCAAAATAAATACTTAAATTCATAATTAGAAAATTTCACTTTATTTAAATATCTACTTGTTATAGGGCTGGACAATTTCACGGTTTGTGTAACTAATTAATATGAGTTAGTAAGCATTCATATATGAAGGTCATCACACACAGTGTTTTAAAACAGTAAAATCATTAGTATCTTTATAGTATTGACTAATGTGAATTAATATGTGTACAATTTTGAACAAATTTGGGGTTTAAAGAGTAATAACTTCCTCACAATTATTTTTGGTATTTTTAATCAATTTTTATATTTCTATGGAAAATACAGACAATATTTATTACATTCTAAACAAAATAGTTTATTTTACATAGTAGTGGCTGACATGATCTGATCAATAATTATATTTTATTGAAGAATTTTAGGCTGTGGTTCACCAGAAATATCCATGTCAATCACAATGGATCAAGTTCCTGTCCTCACATGCAGAAACAACTTCTAAGTTACATGATGATGGGGAGCTCCTTAGCAAATCATAGATATGTGCTGCCATGCTTTATTGTAGAAGTAGGAGCTTGTATGAGCTCTTGATCAATTAAGCGGTAGATCTCCTAACATACCATCCTGATGGGACTTGACAACAATATGTGATACTTTCATCAGACAACAATGTGGTATGTTACCTTCACTGATAATTATACAAAGACTTAAAAACAAAATATTACTGGTGAGACTTTTCAGTGTTCCCATCCTGAGAAGACTTCCTTGGTTTCCTGTAGGCTGCTGTTGTACTCAAACAAAATCTACAAGTAATTTTTATCACATCCACAATATTACAGGGATTGATCATTTTGTGTAAAATAAAACATGGAATCTTAAAATATTATTATAAAACATCAAAACGTATGTAAAATATTTTACATTGTTAAAAGTGAATACACTTTAGCTGTAAATAATATTTATTTAAGATATTTTAAATGCAAAGCACAGACATGGAAAATCAAGCACATATTCATTGTTGCTTTCAGAAAATCAACCACAGAATATAGCAATAAAAAATAAAAGGACTTGAACATGAAAGAGCAAATAAATTAAAAATAATAGTATTTACCCGAGTAGAGAGGTGACAGGAGCGTTAGACGTGGGTAAACACATCAATACATGCATACATGCATATTCCATTGTCAAGTCTGAGAGAGCACTGGGAAGTAATACTTCCTCTTACTAGGATTTTTACACACCCTAGTAAACCGTATATACTTAGGGATTTGAAGGAACACTCACAGGATTTTTTGTGGCTGAAATAGGATTGATGATATTTGAGGATACTGCTTTATGAGAAATGTTTATTTTCTTACCTCTTCCAATTCTCAGAGTAGTAAAAGAAGAGTTTCATTTTCTTGAGATATTTATCAGAGATGCTGCAGAATTCAGGCTGTCTTTAACAACAGAAATCAGGGCTAATACTTACAGTCATTTCTTCATTTGTGTCTGAAAATATCAACCCCCATAGAATCTAGAAGAGATACAATACTAATGAAGATGCTTTGTGAGTGAATTCTTGTTTGTAGAAACTGTCCAAAATGAAATCATCAATCTTTAAATTATAATTATTACAGTGAGGATTCACATCCTGCTCAGCCACAAAAATGCATACCTACATACAAGTTTTGACTTCCTTCTCCTGTAAAACTTAAATGATAACTTATGGTTATAAAGCTCACAAAGTCCCAGCACTGGGGAATAAACTGAGACCCCGAGCTGTCTAGTGAGGTGTTCTAACATTGAGCTACATCCTCAGCTGAAGGTTGTAAAACATTTAATAAAGTTCATGGTGAAAGACAAAAACTAAAAAAAATAAAGTGAATATAATTATTTAAAATAAATTCAGTTTATAAAAATGATATATAAAACAGTAAATATCCAGAGTACTACAGAATAACTTATACTCAATTTGACTTTGAAATATAGTGTTAACAGGAACAACCAGCAAGAGAATAGGAAGCAAAACTAAATACAATAAGGAAAAATGTTATAGATGAATATATATAAAGGGTAAATAATTAGCTATGTTAAAATAGTAAAATGTTAAAAGATTAATGTGGGCATTATAATGTGTTATTTGGTTGTTATTTTCATGGTAAAATATATGAATATATTGAGAAGTTGGAGAAAAGATACATTTTTCTTTCTTTCTTTCTTTCTTTATTTATTTTAAAAATGTAATTAATTTCTTTTTATTTGAAGAATAAGAATTAATAAAGACATGATTCAATTGCATTTTTCAAATGTTGACTATTTCACAATTATTTCCCACATTTTTCTTTACTTTTAATTTTTTTTTATAATTTATTTTATTTTATTTTACAATATATTTCAATTTTACATATCAGTCATAGATCACCCCGTTACCCCTCCTGCCACCCCGCCCCCCTCTCCCCGGCCCACCCCCCATTTCCATCTCCTCCAGGGCAAAGACTCCCCCGAGGATTGAGATCAACCTGGTGGACTCAGCCCAGGCAGGTCTAGTCCCCTCCTCCCAGGCTGAGCCAAGGGTCTCTACTAAGCCCCAGGTTTCAAAGAGCCAATTCATGCACTGAGCACAGGACCCGGTCCAACTGCCTGGATGCCTCCTAAACAGATCAAGCCAATCAACTGTCTCACCCATTCAGAGGGCCTGATCTAGTTGGGGGCCCCTCAGCCATTGATTCACAGTTCATGTGCTTCCATTTGTTTGGCCACTTGTCCCTGTAAACCCCATCCAGTGAAAAGATATATTTTTCTAAGTTTACTTAAAAACAAAAATGATAAATCCTAATTGAGTTAAAATAAAACGTACATACATACAGTTTATACATACAATTAAAACTTAAGTAAATGTAAGTATTAAGGATACTTTTTAATCTTTCCTGTGCTAATTATGTTCTGTTCAGTAAGTCTTTTCCTGGGCCAAAGAGTTCAAAGATATTACCTACTTTCTCTTCTGTCAGGTTCCATGTATCTGATTTTATATTGGAGTGTTTGATCCATTGGGAGTTGAGGTTTATGCAGGTCATAAGTATGGATCTGTTTAGATTCTTCTAAATACAGTCACCATGTTTGACCAGCAACATTTGTTGAAGATGCTTTTTCTAATATGTATTTGTGGACTCTTCATCAAAAAGCAGGTGTCCATAGGTGTGTGGTCTTATCTCAGGGTCCTCAAGTTGATGTCATTGATCAATGAGTCTATTTTTGCAACAGTACCATGCTGTTTTTTATTATTATAGCTCTGTAGTAAAACTTGTTATCAGAGATGCTGTTAACTCTAGCAGTTCTTTTTATTATTCAGTATTGTTTTAGCTATACTGGGATTTTTGTGTTTCTAGATGAAGCCGAAAATTGCTCTTATAAGATCTGTGAATAATTTTATTTTTAATTTTTATAGGAATTGCATTCAATCTGTAGATTGCTTTTGGCAGGATGGCCATTTTTCCTATATTAATCCTACCTATCCATTAGCATTGGCAGTCTTTCCATCTTCTAATATCTCCTTCAATTTCTTTCTTCAGTGACTTTAAGTTTTTATCATACAAGTTTTTCAATTGCTTAGTAAGACAGGCCCCAAGACATTTTATATTATTTGATGCTATTATGAAAGGTGATATTCCCCTGATTTATTTCTCAGAGTATTTGTCATTTGTATGTATATAGCAGGTCTACTGCTGTCACACGGGTTCCTACATACAGCCTTCACCTATACATTCCAGAGTCTTTGGTTTAAAATGGTACTCTGCATGCTATCAAAGAAGAAACATAAACACAGAGCCAGCCACAAACCTCTTATGTACATTGTTGAACATAACAGCATGATATGCTACAGCAATGGTGGCACAAAGCTTGTATACTAACCAATCAATAACTGATCTGTCTTATTACATCCATGAGATGGAACACATACACAACATTGCTTGGCTGACCAAGAACCTGAGACTAGTTAGCCCAGGGACTCAAGACAAAACTAAATAATGCTTGTCTATTAAAAAAAAAGGTAGTGATAAAATGACTCCTAATGATATTCTGTTATACTTACAGATGACTGAGTTGGTTAACCACTGTCAGAGTCACTTCCTTCTGCAGCAGATGGGAACAAGCAGAGAGACCCATGACTAGACATTACACAGAGATGAGAGACCTCGAGGCACTCATTCTGATATGAGATATTTCCAAGTAATCTTTCTCCTTAGAGCTCAGGGAACTTTGAGGAAGTAGAGGCAGAAGAATGTAAGAGCCAGAGGGGATGGAGGACACCAAGAAAACAAGACCCACTAAATTGATATGAGCAAAGCCGTTATGAACTCATAAGACTGAAATAACATGCATAGGGCTTGCATGGGTGTACACAAAGTCCTCTGCATTTGTATTACACCTTCCAGTTTAGTGTTTGTGTGGGATTTCTAAGTGTAAACAACTGAGCCTCATCTGACTCCTGTGCTATCTCTTCAGCACTTTTCCTTTTTTATTTAATTTTACTTACTTTATTTACTTATTTATTTATTTTGGTTTGTCTTGTCCAAATTCGATGTGATTTTTAAAACAATCAATGAATGAAAACCTAGCCACTAGGGTAGAGGTTAACAACTGAAGTGTCATTTATACCTGCCAGGAGTGGGAAATCAGTTTTCTCCAATATATTGACACTGGGTATATCAACCACTCCAGGGAAGGGCTCATGCTCAGGAGTGGTTGGGCTACAACTGGCAGACTATAGAGTTTTCAAGGAAGGTGCTTTATAAGTTATAGTTTGGTAGGGCTTTTTCTTTTTTTCTTTTTTCTTTTGGGTTGTAGATGTATACTTTTTCTAGATTTTGGTCAGTTTTGTTGTTGTATAAGATATTTGGTTTATTTTCTGAGAAAGAACTTAAAGTTGGGTGGGTAAGGAGGAGGAGAGTGTCTGGAAAGATTTGGGGGAGGGGAAGAATATGATCAAAATATATTTTAATACAAAAAATGTTTTCAAATAATAAAACATACTATAAAAAGTAAAAAAAAATAAAGTGGACCCTTCACAAAGAGTGTAAGGAATAAATATAATTTAAATTAAATTTAAATCTTGAAGCTATTAACATTAGTATATTTTATAATAATGAAAGAATTTGACAACACATGAGCAGTTTCAAAATAATAAAACTCATTATAATATTGTATTTATTATCTTCATTTAAAGTAAATGTAAAATATCTCCACTTATTGTCATGATAAGATGGAATTGTAATGTGAACTGGGAGACCTTGGCATGTTCCAGATTCTTGATTAAGTCAGTGTTTCAATATGTTGCTAGGTACTGATTATATTTCTCTGTGTTGTTCATTTTGAGAGATACCTGTTTAATACTTGATTGTGAAAAGCCAGATGTTATGCCAACTTCAGCAGAATTAGGAGAAATTCATTTATAAATATTAAAACAATTACTTTCTTATGTCAATGTAAATATGCACCTATTTTGCAGATCACAGCTAAATCATATGCTGTAGTGAGATCAAAAATTAGGAAATTGGTAAAAAATAATATCTGAGTTAAGAGGAAGATGCCAGTTAGAGATAGCCAAAAATCCCTTCTGTATTTATGAAACTGAACTGAACCAGCAGGTCTGCAGTTGCATGGTGATGTAGAGTTGTGATAAGGTATAGAAATACCTTTTTTTGACATGTGAAACCCAGACTTGTAAGTCAACCCAAAGTCCTAACAAGAGGGGTACAGGGCATCCTAGGAAGAAGGGAAGTTCCTACTCAACAGAGGTATAGGTGAAACCAGGTAATGGATGTGACACTTTGAAATCCTACACTCTTAGCACAAAAGACACTTGGGCTGTGCACTGGGAGTTGGTGCTAGTGAAGTGAGTCCCTATACTTCCAAGATCATGAAAACAATGCTGTAACTGGGATGCTTGAGAAGGAGGGTCATGTGATCTGACCTTGTTTAGAGATCAGTG
This sequence comes from Peromyscus nudipes, assembly GCA_902168325.1. Taxonomy (NCBI): domain Eukaryota; kingdom Metazoa; phylum Chordata; class Mammalia; order Rodentia; family Cricetidae; genus Peromyscus; species Peromyscus nudipes. The sequence goes on from CABHPH010125661.1 coordinate 22,425, forward strand.
AAATATAATTAGACGAAAAATGATACATATTTTCTCTTATTCATATAAAAGAGGGAAAGGCAATGATATAAACATAGAGAAGAGAGAAAGAGAGGACAGAAGGAGGGAGAAAGAAATATATGGTGAATGCATATAAACAAATATGTTTTGTGTGTAAGGAATTATCAACTCAAACCCCTGTATTGTTAAAAAAGAGTAAAAATATAAAAAAATGAATGAAGTATTGATATCACTATATATGGATAAAGGCACAAAAATTGTTTTGGGAAAGATCTTTGAATCAAATTGCCAAAAATGAACAACTCATGAAGTAAAACTTTCTAAAACCAAAAGCATACACACACACACAAAAAAAATTAAATATATGAGAAGCTACAGTATTGGGTTGAGAGGGCAAAAAAAAAATAAGGGAAAAGTACTTGTTAATCAGGTAAAATAATAGATTCGTTCACCACAGTTATATCTATTGTGAATTGTTTACTTTTAAATGTTGTTTAAATATTTTAATATTTTGTTTATATTGGAGGAGCATGTGTGAGCTCATGTCTTTGCTCATATGTGGAGGTCAGAGGAAAACTTGCAGGAGTTGGTTATTTGCTTCTACCAAGGACACCTTGGGAATTGACTTCAAATCATCAGGCTTGGAAACAAGTAGGCTCATTCACTGAGCCATCTGTCTAGCATTGGCGTAAAAAAAAATTCTTAAATCAGCGCTATGAAACAATTAATATACAACAGAACTGCACATCCATGACATATAGCAAATTACAAATTTGTTTTGATGAAAGCTCAATGGAAGGATAAGTGAAGAATATTTTGCCTTGATTATGTATGTCAACCAATAACTTCAATCCATAGCAAGTAACAGATACAGTGATAGGGTAAATATTTATGTATTATGAAAGCTTTTTAAATTATCTAAGACAACGGGCATAATATTGTGTTGATTGATTAATATACACAGTTGTAAAATGTATGATAATATTGTGACATACAGAATGCAGATGGATATGAATGAACTGTAACAGAACCAAATTATTCTAATTACAATAGGAAATACATTATACTAGATAAAGATGTTTATTGTTTATAGTATAATTCCATATTTCTTTTTCAGACATCTGTACTGTGTTTTTACCTCCTTCCCTTCTCATTCTCTACTTATCAGTCTCCCACGTCCCTAATGAGAGCACTTTTCTCAGTTCTACCTGCTGTGCTATAATCCTCTGGTACAATGAAAAGATTTGTTACTGAAATTGTTTTTTTAAAAAACAAAACAAAACCCCAAAGACCGATTGGCCAGTAGCCAGGCAGAAAGTATAGGTAGCGCAACCAAACTAAGAATACTGGGAAAAGGAAAGACAGAGTCAGGATTTGCCAGCCAGACACAGAGGAAACAAGATAAGAATGCCATACTGAGAAAAGGTACTAAACCATGTGGCTAAGCATAGATAAGAATTGTGGGTTAACTTAAGTGTAAGAGCTAGTTAGTAATAAGCCCGAGATACTGGCCAAGCATTTATAATTAATATAAGCTACTGTGTGATAATTTGAGAAGCAGCTGCTGGATATTTGGGAGTTGCTGGTGAGACAGAAACTCCACTCTGTTTACATTTTCCCATTTCCCAGATCAGATCACTTATGTTCTACAATTCCTCTTGTATCACTCCTCCCTTCCCTGACCGCTGCATGACCACATTTACTTACCTTGTATCTGAAGTTTCTCCAGGATATGTACTCACATCTGAAGATTTTCAGCTATGAGTCTCTGATGAAAGAACATATGACATTTTTCCTTTTTGGGTCTGGGTTACATTACTCAATATTTCTTTTTCTAGTTCCAACCACTTGAATGTAAGAGATCTAAGAGCTGTTAATAAGGAGATTCAGCCAATGTGATCTTTACAGTTCTCCATGTTTTAGATTTCTTTTTAATGACAAATATAGAATAGTTCCAAGGACTGGTCAATTCTTCACTGTGTTGAGCATTTAGCTTATCCTGTACCAGCTGTTCTTATCACTGTAATTGTTCTAATGTCAAAGGCCATTGTTGTACCCAGACAGGTTCATAACCATTTTAAGAATAGGGCTGTTGGTATCTTTGAAAGACTAGCAGCTATTGTGCCCTGCTTATATACAACCTAAATCATCAGAAATTGCTATTGATAATACCTTTTACTATTTTTCTCAGAAGCATATGTTAGTTTATGGTTTGTTTATGAGATTGGAGAAATGTTAATCTGTGCTTTCCATTGCTGTAACAAATAATGTTCCCATAAATTCATTGCTATGTTAGCCATATATGGCTTTAATTTTCCGTGTTGTCCTTCTGATCCTATACATTTGAGCCATCTTGAACTTTGATTTACCTGAGATAAAGTTCCAATCACTAGAAAGTGAATATTTACCTCCTGAAGAGACCAATTTATATGCCAAGATTTTGGTGCAATTATTGTTACATCTGCTCCTCTGTCTACTAAACCATAAATTTCAATGCCATTTATTTGTATTTTTTAACTTTGTTTAAAGAAGTTTGCCAAAATACTTGTTTATGGTCTCTCCTGAAATTTTTGTTTTATCAAATGAAGCTGTTCTGTCATCCATAGCAGTATGGCTTTTCACAACAGGCATTAAGTCTTTTTGAAGCATTTTCAAACATATAAATATTATCTAAAATTTTATAAGATTTATATATGTGTGTGTGTGTGCATTTAAAATTTCTGTTGTACTATTAATGGTTGTATAGAGTACTAGAATGCTAATTCTAGAAAACTTAATCTAGCTTACTGTATATGATTTTGGGCTTGAGTCTCTATCAGGTAACTAGGAATAATTTCATGTACTTCAGATATACTTAAATTCTGGTCTTTTAACCTCTCTGAGATCTGCTGCATAAGACATTTAAGATGTTTAAGTTTTCTGCAATGAACTATGACCATTCCTAACAGAGACCTTTGAAGTCTCCAAAATGATAATGGAGCCCCACAACAAGAATTCCACCTGAATTGTGGTAACACCACTAAGTTAACAAATACCACCCAAAGATCAGCTTTGGACTACAAACTTCTCAGGGCAATTTCAAGGTGGCTAGCTGAGATGGTGCAGCTTCATGCACTGCTCCAGGCAGATTTTCAGATAAGCCCTACACTTTCTCATTACACAGAGAATGGCAAAATTGATATAGATAACTCTCCCAGGACTTGACTATTATCTCAATTTTTCTCAGAGACCCTGGAGATGCCATCAACCCCAGATAGCAGGAAACAATCTATAGAACATGACATCCATATTCCCAAGTGGTGGGGTGAGTGGTTTTTGATCATTCAGTGGGTTATGGATATTTGTCATCATTTATGGGGGTTGATTACAAGTTGTTATTAGTAATGGTCAGAAAAAAAAAACCTGAATAAAGGAGGTTAGATTCAGGGATCTCATTCTGAAAAGAAAAAGGGGGATATAGAAATCAGGATAAAAGGTAGATTATTGAATCTACTTTCAAACTAAAAAAGCAACTACTTGTCTTAAATATTTTACAATAGTATGGATTTTTGTATAGTGATACAAATATAAGGTTATAGTTGCTGTACCATATATATGTTTCTACTCTTGTTTAAAATTATGTATATTGATACAAATTTAAGGTTATTTTTGTTAGAGCATACTATACATTTCTACTCTTGTTTAAGGTAATATACCTATGCAGCTCATTTAACAATGTAATGTAAATTTCTAGTCTTTGAAAGCTATTATTACAAAATATTTTGGATAATAAAGAAATACAGGTGTAGTTAGTTAGTCACCTATAGCAATCAAACTCATAGTCATGTTAGGTATGTTTTCAAGGTCAAACAGCTATATTTTATATAGACAGGTGGTCTTTAAACACTTCAGAGATCTACAAAATATGGCATTTAAGATGTTTTAATAGCATCACACTTTTCATGACAATGAGACATGTCTGCTTCTGGCAGTACAAAACCATTTCAGAGTAGATGATATACATTGAAGGACGTCCACATGGAGTTTGCTTTCTTAGGGAAAAAGTTAGCCACAGGACAAGAAACTTCACTTCCCTCAACTTCTGACAGTATGCTGTAAAAATTGGACAAGTAGGGCACAAAAGAAAGTGATTGCCAAACTTTGCCAAGACAAGGTAGGAGAGTCCTTCAAAATTCCTGCTTCACAGAAAAGTATGTTGGATACCCTAGGCATACAGGCTGAAGATGGATGCCCCAAAATTACAGAGGAACCTTGGGTGATTGTCAAGACAGCCAGCTATTTTTTTTCATTTTTATAGTTTTGGAAATTGTTTGCTCTGCACTTCCTGTTTGCTCAAGTAATATTATATCCTTCTTGAGTCTCTGATGGAGTTGAAGACTAGATAGTTAGTTTTCCATGTTAGCAATTTTAGAAAATATACTAACCAAAATGTGTAACGTATATAAGGTTGAGAGACATAAAAGGTTAAATTCTTTATCTAAGAAAATGTTTGAGGTCTAAAAAAGTTTTTGGTTGGTAAAACAAATTAAAGTAGAGAGAGACTTAGGTACAAAACTTTGAACTCATGAAGATAGGATAGATAATGGAATAATTTTCTCTGAATTTGCAAAATGCAACTGGACTGATCATTGTGAACATAATTCTCATCTGATAATTGTTCTTATTGTACATAGTTTTTCTGTGTCAGAGTTAAAACCTTCCATTTTTATTTAGACAAAAGGGAAGTAATATTGTGTGATATTTTGATTGCATTCTAATGATCCCAATACTGAAAATAAAGTTTGTTTTGAATCAGAGGGCAGAGCTAGCTACAAGCTGAACAAAATTAACCATAGAGGTTTTGGAGGACTGAGGATAGAAAAACAGGAAGTAGCAAGGTGGGATTTAGAGGAAAACTTGGCCCTTTTGGATGGAAGAAGGAGAGAGAAAGGAGATGACTGGTCACTTTTCTGTAGCTTCTCTGATCCTTCAGTTTCTTATCCTGATATCTGACTCCTGAGTTATTATTGGTAAAGAATTAGATAAAAGCATCAGAACTACTGTGGCTACAGCAGCAATTAACATGGGTGAGCAAATATCTACAGCACATGATGTTGAGTTCTTTGGAAATACAGCAGTAGTAAAGTTGAGTCATGCAGTAGATTTATTTTTAGGTTTTTGAGAAATCTCCACACTGACTTCTATACTGGCTCATAAATGTGCATTCTCTCCAGCAGTAAATGAGGGTTCCATTTTCCCACCAACTAAGGCTCAGAAAAAAATTGCCAAATAATCAGAGGACAACAAAGTTCACCTTGAGACAATGTCATGTTATTACTGTGCCATAGATAACAGTCATAAAGTTTAATCGGCATGACTCTCTAAACATAAGTTAGACAATGACAGCAGTAAGAGAGATGACAAACTGGCTGAGTAAAGCTTAAAAAAGTCCTCAACCCTACACAAATAACTAGAGGAAATGAAGGAATGCTAAGACTAAAAGAATCGTTTTGCTGAGATCTTCATCAGGGAAAACACATCAATTGATTATTCAATATCAAATGGTTTGCCTTGAAAACATACATGCAAATAATATTATGCAGACTGAGTAAGATATATATATATATATATACACACATACATATATATATATGAATGTATATACACATGTATGTAAAACAACTAATAAAAAAAATCCATGAATTTTAAATCACCAAGGAAAGTTATATGTGAATGTTTCAAGGAAAGAAATGAAAGTGATAGATGATGTAACTGTGATCTTAAAAATAAAAGAAATAAAATGATGTGTATTTTCTCTTTATGAGTCACTAAGAAAATCAATGAAAAAATATTTGAAGAACTACAAAAAGAGTATTTATAAACTACCTACTTAATTTAAGTAAATAAATTAAAAATGCAATTAGAGTTCTAATCATGAAAATAGAATACAAAATATATAACTCCATAATGTGCTATTTACAAGTTATAAACTTCAGAAAGAATTATGCAGTTTCTATGTAAATGAACAGCAAGAATGCCATCCAAGCAACAACCTTGGAGTAGCAGAAATGCATATATTTATAAAACACACAAAAGTTTTAATCTAAACTAAATCAAGCTAAGCCATACTTGAAAAAGATACTATGTTTTTAATATTTAGTTAATCATGCAAGCATAAAAATTACAAGCACATATGCTAAAGGCTAGAGCAATGATTAAGTGGTTAAAAAACACTTACTGCTCTCACAAAGGATCTGAATTTGATTCCCAGCCTCTGAATTGGGTAGCTCACAACACCTGTAACTCCGTCTTCATGGAATCTAACATATTTCTTGGCTCTGAGGGCAGCCACAAACATGTACTCATACCCATACAAGACAAAGATATACACATAAACAAACATTCTCTTAAAAATCTTAAAAAAAAGAATGAATAAATTCTTAAGTGCCTATGCCTGCAAAACAGAGCCCCAAAATACGGGAAGCATAAATGAACAAAGATAATGGAAACAAGTTAAATCTCATAGAAATGTTTGATTATTTTAGTATATTCCTCACCAAACATACTAGGGAGAAAAGAGGGTAGCTATGAGATATTCAAATTCCATTAAATTAGAACAATCTTCTCCCCAAAATAATGCAGTCAAAAATAACTGCCTATTCCACTCAAGTATATTCAGAATTTCTACAATAGAGAATGTATTCTAAATCTTTAATAAGCCTCAAACTTAAAATTATTAAAAACATGCAGTGGACATTTCATTTCTAGAAAGTAAATTGTAAAAATGAAAATAACATGGAAATTTGGGAAATCCTTAAATACACACAACAAATTGGTAAGTATCCAAGAGATTTAATGAGGAATTAACAACCACTTTCAGCTTATCAAAACCAAAAATGAAGTAATAGCTGTCTTATCCAACAAAAATGATAACATACTTGTAACCAAAATATCCAATGTAATCATGAAGAAGAAAGCACATTTTAGACCCAAAGGAAGCAAGGATAGACGTATAAGTGATTATAGCATGTATTAATGCAATAAGTCAAAATCAACAACAATATGGAATTAATGACAATATGTTGAGCCTTTGAAAGATAAAATGGTTGACAGGAGTATATAGACTCCTTGAAGTCAACACGGGACCATAGAACTTTACACTGTTTATGCCTTAATTATGAAAAAAAGACCACCACAAATAGGATTTATATCATTGCAAGCTCCATTAGACTATTACAAAGCTCCGTGTCAATAAATTAAAATTTCCATGTTAGTTTGAAAACTCTTAAAAAGACACACATGATAAATTTCAACATAAAAAATAGAAATTAATGAATGTAAACATATTTTTTTTTGGTTTTTCAAGACAGGGTTTCTCTGTGTAGTTTTGCACCTTTCCTGGATCTCGCTCTGTAGACCAGGCTGGCCTCAAATTCACAGAGATCTGCCTGCCTCTGCCTCTCAAGTGCTGGGATTAAAGGCGTGTGCCACCACCGCCCGGCTCAAACATATTAATTTAATTTAAAGTCTTTTCTTCTACTTCAGCCCCAAATATCAGGCATACTCAGTTGTTAATTCTTCTAAACCACAAAAAATATTAAAATCTTATAGAAACACTTTCAGAATTAAAGAGAAGACATGGACACATCTCAATTAATCAACTACTTCTGCTTTTCTGTTTCTCTGAATGCATCTGACATGAAAGAATGTATGGTATGAGAAATAAAGACAATTATAATCCCATATCCTCTATGAATATAATTTACAATTTCTTAAAATATAAGCAAACTAAGTCCATATATAACATGCGTGATATTATATATTATATTAAACAATCTCTTTATATATAAAGAAAATATATTTAAATAAATATATATATATATATATATATATATATATATATTAGTGTGTACGAGACTTAGGCCAGGAATTCAGGTTGTTTTGACATGAGAAGACTTGTTAATGTAACTAACACTTAAGCAAAATAGTATAGAAAATTGTTACATGATCATCAAATTAAATGAAGGAAAGTACTAGCTAAATTTCAAAACTCACTTATGAGAAAATTTTGCTAGCAAAATAGGAATAGAAATGAAGGAAATGCAACATGTGTAAAAGCTAATATTAATACCAAATTTCATGGAAAATAGTTTAACCTTGATAGAAACTGAAAATAAACCAGCACATCCATTTTCAATATTCATATTTATTTACATTTTAATGAATTATAAAATTAATTTTATACCAAGAGGTGCTTGAAAATAATTTTTTTATGTTTTCCAAACAGTGATAAAAATATTTAACCTCACCTACAAAGTCAGAGAAGAAAAAAGAAAAATAATTCTTGCCATGTTTTTTCAGCACTTTAGTAGAGGACTTAGTGCAACGATGAATACAAACAATAAAGCGAGAATTAAATGTTGTACGATGTTAAAGTAGCTTACCAGTGGATGCTGTTTAGTCATTCCAAGTCCATTCAGGATAGTGGGGACAGATCTGATAAATGTGTTTCACTAGGTGTCTAAGTGTAATATCAAATAAGAGCAATATTAATAATTATAATAGTCAAGATGTTTTAGAAAATGAAAGTACTAAACCAATAAGTAACTTTTGACAATAATTGAGAACACGATATGTATAAAAAAAAACATAAGCTCTTTTCTGTGGTTAGAGAGAGCTGTGGCGTTGGAAAGTGTCTATAATGCTCATCAAAAGTCAACAGGGGGAATATTTATTCTTTCTTTTCACTCATGGGAAGACATTGAAGTCATTGAAGACAGGCCAGGGCATTGCTGGGGAGGTATGACATATCTTGCTCTTGCAAACCATGCTCTCTGTCGAGTTAAAGTGTGAAAAAAAAGATGAATGAAAAAACTATGAACAAAGCAAACCTGGTAGGTCAATATTGTGCTTTTGTGTTGCTCTGAAATATACCGGAGGAGAAGAGATTCACTCAGTCATAGTTTCAGAGTTTGGTCTGCATCTGACACCATCACTCAGGGCTGCACAGAGACAGATATACACACAACAGTGAAGCGGAGTCAGTCTCTTCCTTTTTAGCAGGGAATCAGAGAGCGATAGAAAAGGGGCAAGAACTGACCCCTTCAGGGAAAACTCTAGTGATGTCTTTCTTTGTGTAGTTCTACCTCCTATTCTTCATTGTATCACAATGCCATGAACTTATTGATCTACCAAAAGAATTATCCCCTGATGTGGTCAGAGTCCTCATGGGCCAAGTATCTCTCAATAACTGCAAATTTAAGCTGGGGATAAATTGTTTAATAAATGAGCACCTTGGGGTAGAGAGATATTTCATATCCAAAACACAGTAGGGACAGTGATCACCAGATTATCTATGATGGTGCTTGACCTAAGACCATAAGTAAAAGACAAGGAGAGATCGAGAGAGATGCTGCTTCAGAAATATGTATAACCAACCAGGGTTTATAAATTTTTGGCTTGAAATTTAGCTAGCAATGTAAGTAGTCTAACTTAGTAATCAATTACCTGTAATTTCCAGGGGACATTCTAGGCAGCGGTTATTATGAACAACCAGGGGACCTTATTGCTAGCTTTAACCCTACTATTGTAGCAGGAATCTTAAAAAGTCTTATCAATAAAAACAAACCCAGGGCCTGGTACTGGGGTGAATGCTGGAAGATCAGAGAAGCAGAACAAGCCACAGCCACCTCACCTTGCTAATTCCTCAGCTGATCCTCTTTCCTCAGACTGGATGCCTCTCAGTCCTCATCCAGAATGAATCTCAGTTGAACTGTTGCTAAAAGCTTACAAGCTTAACCCGCCCTAGTTCCTGGTCCTCACGCCTTATATACCTTTCTGCTTTCTGCCATCACTTCCTGGGATTAAAGGCTCTTGTTACCATGCCTGGCTGTTTCCAGTGTGGCCTTGAACTCACAGGGATCCAGGCCGATCTCTGCCTCTGGAATGCTAGGATTAAAGATGTGTGTGCCACCATTTTCTGACCTCTATATCTAGTGGCTGTTCTGTTCTCTGACCCCAGATAAGTTTATTAGGGTGCACA
>CABHPH010125661.1:32545-48565 GCA_902168325.1 Peromyscus nudipes
CTTAACCAGCTTTAGTTCCTGGTCCTCATGCCTTATATACCTTTCTGGTCCTACCATTACTCCCTGGGATTAAAGGCTCTTGTTACCATGCCTGGCTGTTTCCAGTGTGGCCTTGAACTCACAGGGATCCAGGCCGATCTCTGCCTCTGGAATGCTAGGATTAAAGATGTGTGTGCCACCATTTTCTGACCTCTATATCTAGTGGCTGTTCTGTTCTCTGACCCCAGATAAGTTTATTAGGGTGCACAATATTTTGGGGAACACAATATCACCACACTACTATGGCTGTTGTATCTACTCTACAAATGAAAGCCTAAGGGAGTCAATGGGGCAGCTGACTAGGATTCCTCAAATAGGAAACTATGTTAATCTTCAGACAGAAAATAATAAAGATTAAGAATCACTGAAATTAATTTCAAAATCAACAACAATCTTGTATGCTTTGAAATAATTTTGAACATTACCAATTGTAATTTGATTAGAAACGCTTCTTTGTTGGTCAGGGGTACAAATTCGTGAATACAGGGAAAGAATTCAAGCAGTGCCCCATTTTTATGAAAAACATATATGAATGGGAATATTACAGTCTATGAAAACCAGACTCAGAACTATTAAATACAATATCTCCTGAGAAGATACAATGTTTTCTTATTATGGAATTTGAAACAGTTTTAAAACTCCAAAGGCTATGTCCTAGGAAGCTTTGACATACCCTGCTTATCTTTCATTTGATTGCTCTATTTATCACTTCTCTGATCATTAGACCTTTTCAGTATTATGGGAATAAAAACCACATATGTGTGGATTTTAGATTAAGATATAATCTTTGATCTGAAATTTCTTCAGGTGGCAAAATTAAATTTTTATGTTTTGAATATATGAATAAATGCATGTACATTCATTTCATAAAATATCTTCAAGCAAATATTTTACTTGACAGGGTAATTTTTTCAGACACAAGATGAAATTTTCAGCTACTTTTATAATTGCATTTAGTCTATTTTGATTCTTTTAATGAAGTATTGGCTAAATTTAGACAAGTACCTTTTGTATGAAATATTGTATTCCTCTTCATGTGTTGACATTTAATACAAAGGAAGGGAAAAACCAAAAATTTCTGCCAAGCTCTCTATTTGTGTTTTAATAGAGTATAGATCTGTTTTGTAAAATAATGATGAACAAAATAATATTTTATTACTCCTAGCTCAACTGGGTAAATGCAGTGATTAACCAAAGGTAAACAGACAAATGACCTGCAGTATATTGGCCACACGCTTGACATATTGAAACAATATTAGAATAGTTGGACATTTTATAAAACTTTGTACACTAAAAACATATTATTTTATGATTTTTAGTGAAGCAGATCTGACAATTTTGACAGATGACAAAAGGAAGAATTAATGGAAGGAGTGGAAGAAGCTGAGTGTTGATATGGGAATTTTTTTCCTTCTGTTTATTTGATAGTCTGGAAATTTCCTTAGCTAAGGTAACAGTAGAATCATTTGTTTTTCTTTCCAAAGAATACCATCCATTCTGCAGAAGAGTCTAAGTTGCAGGGTAGAAGTAGAGTGGAAAAGAGATTTTCTTCTCCTCACTGAGTAATCTAACTTGGTTAATAAAGTACTCTTCCAATCAGTAGAAGAACTCACAAAATAAATCATGATTTTTGCTTACTTTTTGGCTTAGAGGAAATACACATATTTTATCTTAGTCAAAGCCTGCCTTCTGACTCTTTTTTGCTTCTTTCCTACATGTATCTCTAGGGTCTTAGTACTTTTCAGTCAAGGGACAAGTTTCTCCTTGCAAATTTCCCTCAGCCCTCACATTGTTAAAAGTGTCTCTCCTCCAAGGCCACATCCAAACCTTCATTCTCCTGCTCTTTTGTGTTAGACCCTGAGAATGTGTATGGCACAGGAAATGCTTGGGAAGTCTGAGTCCCCAACAAAGGCTGAAAAGACTGAAAGAAAATAAAACCTTCCACTTCAAAAGTCCAAAATATATATGAGTTCTTCTCCCCAATATGATGATCAGATGGTGTCTGGAAATAAGGATCATCACTTGCTGATCTCAGAGTGAAACACATTCCAAGCTGTACATCTGAGCTTAGTCCAACAGAGAAAAAACAAAACTATGGCACCTCCTGATGCCATGCTGAGCTGTAAATGTCCAGAACACTCAGGTCCTCTTACAGGATTAAATGAGACCAGAAATATGGGTATTGAATTATTTAGTAGGGACACTGCAGAGATTGAGCTCAAACAGCAAGTGCCAGTCTTTTGTCCTTATGAGCAGCGTCATTTTCTCAGCCAAGTTCACTGCAATTACATGGAATCATGCCATCAAATCGCAAGAAGAATTTATATGTATTTCATCATACTTTAACTATTATGGTATGCCATCCTCTAGCATTTTTCCTTAGGTTTTAATTGCCATTTAATATTAACATTATGTAGACTAAATCTGGTTAACAAATATGTGTGTGGTCTCAGATTTCCCTGCATTTTGCACACATGAAATTCTGAGAGAGAGAGAGAGAGAGAGAGAGAGAGAGAGAGAGGGAGGGAGGGAGGGAGGGAGGGAGGGAGGGAGAGAGAGAAACAAGATGATATCTTCAGCTGGAAGTAACAGAATCCTAGTGTGCAGTTCCATAAGAGATAATGATTTTCTTTATCTATGTAACTCATAAATTTAACTGTTCCTGTGTTACTTTGTAGCTTGGTAATGTTGATAGAAACTGAAGAAACTGTGCTCACTCTCTGATTCCTGCATTGTAAAATGACACTATTGTATTGACTACATAATCATATTGAGCTTTTCTACTCATTATCCTAAGATAGAATGCTGTTAATTTAACAACTTCATATCTTACATGTTCTTTACATACCATGTAACAAAATAAATAAAAGAATTTGACATTATTGTATGAAATTATAGGTAAAATATAGTTACAGTTGCTGAGGCATACCAAAGGAACAAAAGCAAGAAACTAGGTAAGGAAACAGCCCAAAGCTAATCCTTTCCAGTTCATACTGTTTTTGTAATGCAGATCTATATTCAGACATATTGGGGAAATAAATGTTAAAATTTATACCACAGAAAATTAGAAAGTCAGTGAGTAGCATGTTTTATAGTTATTACAGTCCCTTTTTTGTAGTTAAGCCATTTTCTATTCTAACTTGTATTACCAACCCAAAACTTTTTTTATAAATGGATCATTGGACAAGTGATTAATTTTATTGTGCCTCATTATGATAGTTTAACTGTGAAGCTCAAATGCCTTGGTGTTGATTCGGGAAGGGCTAGAGAGTATCTTGTTCCTTGAAGCTTTCCAGTTGTATTTTTAATAAACTTCAATATCTACTTTTTATTCAGATTACTGCAGTCATTTGTATGCTCATTTGCTTTTCTTGGCCCTCTGTGGAGGACTGGTGAGAAACACCCCACAGACTGGGCACTTGACACTTTGTTCCTAGTTGATGATGCTCTGTGCAGAGGAGTAGATGGTAAGGCAATGGTAAAGAGGTCTGCAACTGTCACTGGAGATTGTCTTTGAGTGCTAAAGCTTCACCCTCCTCCCAGATGGCTCTCTGTGCTTCTGCTTACAGTAAAGAATGTGAACTCTCTGCAGCCATACTGCCATTCCTACCTGGCCATAACAGACTTCTATCCCTCTGGAATTAAAAGTCCTAATAATCTTTCTTCTATAAATTGCCTTATAGTGGTGTTTTACTACAGCTATAGAAAAATAAGTATTACAGCTTATATTCATGAATAATTGTATTACTTCACAGCTCTAAACCATAGAAACTTTTTCAAAAGCTCTAGATATATTTTGCTGCCTATTTTTGTTATAGATAATGTTATTTTTGAATGCATAATCCTTACTGTCCTGGTTTGAAAGAAATCAGCCCCCAAAGGGAGTGTCACTATTAGGAGATGTGGCCTTATTGGAATAGGTGTGGCCTTGTTGGAGGAAGTGTATCACTGTGGGAGGGGGCTTTGAGTTCTCTTATATTCAAGCTATTCCCAGTCTCTCAGACCATTTTCCTGTTGCCTGCAAGATGTAAGTTTCTAAGCTGCTTCTCCAGCACATATATGACAACATGCTGCCATGTCCCACCATTATGATAATGGATTGAATCTCTGAAATGTAAGATAGCAACACCAATTAAATGCTTTTTCTTTTCTTTAGAAGAGTTGCCATGGTCATGATGTCTCTTCACAGTAATAGAAACCCTAACTAACACGGAATTTGGTACCCGGGACTCAGTATTTCTGTGATTGGGTGCACCATGTTTTTGTTTGGAGAAATATAGACTTTGGGAGTTTGGGTTAAAAAAGCAATAGAATGTGTTGAGTGCTGCTTAATTGGCCATATTGGTAGAAGTACAGAAGACAGTGATCTTAAGAGTCATTTGAACGCTGGGGATCTCATTCAAGAGGTTTCTGAGAAGACTTTTAGTATGTTGCCTAGAGATCATTCTTGTGATATTTTGGTGAAGAAAGTACCTGTTTTTTGCCCATGTCCAAAGAGTCTGCATGAGACTAAAGTGAAGAGATTTGAATTAATTATGTCAGCAGAGGAAATCTTAGAAGAAGATTCCTAGTCTAGACTCTACTGCATGGTTATTACTGGTAATTCTAACGAAGATTTATCATGAAAGGGAACAAGCTGAGCAGGGTAAATTACAAAAATGTAAATTTTGAGGAGAAAAGAAGTACCAAGACATGGAAAGGAGCTAAATCCTAAATGAAATAAAGTCAGTGGTGACCTCAGGAAAAGATCCTGCTCAGCTGTTTCAAAGTCGTGAAAAGGAATTAAAGAAAAGTTTAGGGCCAGGTGTGATGGTGCATGCCTTTACTCCCAGCACTCAAGAGGCAGAAACAGGCAGACCTCTGAGTTGAAGGTCAGCCTGGTCTACAGATCCAGTTTCAGGACAGGCAAGGTTAGGCAGTGAAAGTGGAAAACAAAAAGCTGGTGAAGATGCAATTGAAGAAGGGGCTCATGTTCCAGCCACAGCAAGCAGCAGGACTTGGCAGATTCAGCCACATGGTGGTTCTGGCTTTAGAGTCAAGGACAGAAGAAAGGGGTTGTGGAATTTGCCTCCTCCCCTAAGGAAAGCTGCTGAGGTCAGGCGTATGTCAGCGGTGTTCCTGAATGGAGGCCTAGAGGGGCCATTATGTGAAGCAGTGAAGGTGAAGCCTGGATTGCCCTGGAGACCCCAAGATGTCAGAGATGCCAGAGTTGTGGGACACCTGCTGAGGAGAGCTCCTACCAATGAGTAGAACCAGCACAAGAGAACAAAATGTGTTGCAATCAATAAAGATGAATGGAGTTGAAGATCTGAAGAGCACTTTGACATCAGACATGGAGATGCAGAGTTTGGAGTTTGCCCAGCTGGTTTTCTGTCTTGCTTTGGTTCAGTATATCCTCGCTGTGCTTCCTTCCCTATATTCTGGAGCCAAAATATATATTGTGTGCCATTATATGTTGGAAGTATGTGATCTGCTTTTTGATTCTGATTTTTATAAGGGATTACAGTTAAGTGATTACATAAATCTCAGAGGAGACTTTGAACTTTAAACTTTTAAATAGGTTTGAGACTTTTATAGACTATGAGGACTTACGAAGTTGGACTGAATGTATTTTTTCATTGTCATACGGCTATAAGCCTTTGGGGGCCAAGGAGTGGAACATGGTGATTTGAAAAAAAAAAATGACCCCTAAAAGGAAGTGGCACTATTAGGAGGTGTGACTGTTGGAGTAAGTGTGGCCTTGATGGAAGAAGTGTATCACTGTGGGGATGGGCTTTAAATTCTCCTATATTCAAGCTAGTTCCAGTCTCACAGATCATTTTCCTGTTGCCTGCAAGACGTAGGACTTTTAGCTATTTCTCCAGCACCCTGTCTGCCTGCATGTTGCCATGTCCCACCGTGATGATAATGGACTGAACCTCTGAAATGTAAGTGAGCCACCCCAATTAATTTTTTTCCTTTAAAAGAGTTGTGGGGGTCTCACTACAGCAATAGAAACCCTGACTAAGACACTTACTTCACGTCTTAAGATTTAGTCTTTTTGTAACTTTCTGGACATTCTAAGATGATTTAAAAAGCAAGCTCTCAAGAATTTTTAGAGACTGTTGGGAGAAAAGGGCCCTTCATTTCCTTCCTGTGAGCATTTGGCTTTTATTTCCCGGTAGCTTAGTCAAAATTGTCAAAACAGTTTTCAAAACTGCAATGAAGTTTACCCACATAGAAACCATATTTCCTCTCTGAGAACAGTCTCCAACAATATCATTAAAATAACCAATGTGCCCGCTAAATGCCAGATCACAAATCTTAGATAGGTAGCCTTTGACTGTAACTTCGACAGCCTTCCTCATTCATAAACCACAATGCACCTCTTAAACACTACCTTGCACTTTAATTATAAAAGGATCTTCTATAAGAAGATGTGTGTGGGACTCTCCAGATATAGATCAATGGTTATGAATGATAACTGCACTTACAAAGAATGTGGGTTTGATTCTCAGCACCCACTTGGTATCTCATAATCATCTACACCCCACATTCCAGGAGCTCTAGTACTATCTGTATGCATTACATGTACATGGTACACACATTTATATGCAGTCAAAATACTTAGCCTCAACCCTACACAAAGAATCATAGGCAAATGAGGAATATTGATAGCAGAAGAAATAGTCTTTTCCAGGGAAGGGCACACAGTTGGTTGTTCAGTCACAAATAATCAGCACTGAGACAGACAAAAACATTATAGAGACTGAACACATTGTATTTATGTATTTAGTAATATATACAATTAATGATGAAAAGATTCCATTGATTTGAAAGAGAGCAAGGAGAGGCATATGGGACAGCCTGCAGAGAGGAAAGTAAAATGGGAAATGGTGTGATTATATTGTAATAATAAAACCCTCATAAACATAAGATTAAAATAAATAAAATGTAAAAAGAACACTGGTATAAGTAAAAAAAAAAGCAAAAATACAAACAAAATATAACAAAAATAAAATGTGAGTTTACTCATAATCTTCACTTAATTTTTAATATTGCCAGGCGTTGGTGGCACACGCCTTTAATCCCAGCACTCGGGAGGCAGAGTCAGTCAGATCTCTGTAAGTTTGAGGACAGCCTGGTCTCTAAAGTGAGTTCCAGGAAAGGCGCAAAGCTACACAGAGAAACCCTGTCTCGAAAAACAAACAAAAAAAATTAATATTTATTCGATTTTTCAATTTTCTGTTAATTTCGCTCTAAGTTGTATCTTTTGAAGCAAGAACTAACCAAATCCACAAAGTCATAGAAATGACAGTATAGCAATATGTTATATAAGCACACATCTTTGTTTCCACACTTTATTTTTTTTTATTTTTATTTTTTTTGGTTTTTTCGATACAGGGTTTCTCTGTGTAGCTTTGCGCCTTTCCTGGAACTCACTTGGTAGCCCAGGCTGGCCTCGAACTCACAGAGATCCGCCTGGCTCTGCCTCCCGAGTGCTGGGATTAAAGGCGTGCGCCACCACCGCCCGGCTGTTTCCACACTTTAAATCATATGATTTTGTTTATTTGTTTGTTTCAAGATTATTGGTCTGAAAATGTTGTTCATTTACTGCATTTGAAGTATTTTTGATGAGACCTTTGGACTGAGATTCTTTGCTGTAGTCCTTAACCATGACATAACTGTTACCAGCTACTTGCAGATTTCTGTCTGCATCTCCATTGGGTTTACAAACACATGCCCATTACCCTACTTTCTGGTTGTCATCCACCTTAACTAGATTGATTCTGTGTTCAGCACAAAGGTACTTACTCATCCAATCTCACATACACAGCTTCATCACAACTGATGTAAGTGAAGTTCATCTCATAATCCAGAGACTTCTGCAACAAATATCAACTTAATGTGAGGTGACTTTTTTAATAAGCCCAAACTTTGTTTCATACTATCACATGGTAATTTCTTTTCCAAAGTATGAATCGGGCTCCTGGATGTATGTAAACAGAGGTCTATAGGAAGAAGTCCTCAGGTAGCACAGCTGGCACTGTTTACTAGTGCCTTCTATTTCCAGTGACCGTTTTAGAAAGCCTCCCACTCTGATTGGCCTGCATAGACTTCAGCCGGAGAAAAAAAATACAATAACTTGTTTTCCTATAACAACCTTCAATGTTCATATTCTTCCATCACAAATAATGCATTTGTGATATAGTTTTCACTGCTGTTATCCTCTCATAATTAACTATGTATCACAGAATCTTACAGATGTTTTTGTTTCTCCACATTATGTGATATAGAATTTCATCCTCATAATATAAACTCATGATGGCTCCTTATATAATTAAAAATGTGATGGGGTCAGAAATTACAAAGCTCTAATAACTCATTGCCTTTGCCATTGAGTGCATATATGGCTCCTTACATAGTTGCAATTTCAATATATCCTAGTTAACCCTTGAATGGGTCACCTGATGCTCTCGGTTTCCTAAACTTTAGAATTTCACTTTTCTCAGCATCAGAAATCCCTTTAACTCTTGCTATCAAATCTTTGCCAGTCTCAAAAAATGGTTCCACTTTATTTATTTTAATCTCTCTCTGTTTCTCCATATTTCCAAAATAATGTGTCTTACTCATCACAATGTCCTTTACTTTCCTATAAACAGTATTATTTAAGTCTCCTCTGATTTGGCTGGTTCTTCAATTTTCTTCTCATTTTTGTTTAACGGGTTCTCCTGCTATCAATCTTCAAACTGGCAGCATTGCTCTGAATGACCATAAACTTCTGATCACGCTTGCCTGCACTTCCAGTCTGCAGGAAATATAGGCATGAAAAATTGCATGCAGTTTATGCAGTAGTGGGGATAAAATCAGAGCTTGAGCATGCTTGAAAAGCACTCTACCAACTTAGCTGCAGCCACATTTCTCCTAAGCTTCCTTCGGCTTCTCCAGACCAGCTCATGCTTTCTGTTTCTCTGACCTTAAGGCCAGACCACTACAAGAACTCAGTTTCATAGAGGAATTCAAATTGGTCTTAAACCTCCTGAATTTCCAATTCTGGTTCACTAAGTCAACTTCTTATGAGTACAAAGGATACTTCTTTGTGGTTAAAAGGTAAAATAGCTCAAAGTCAGAAGAGACTCAAATTAATACAAATTAAGACAAGAATGTAAGAATGTTGTGAGCTCCATCAGATCTAAGGATACTGAATCAAACTTCAGATTCTATCTTTACAACATTCCCTAATGCAATATGCTTGTTAAATATTCAACACTGCAAAACAACAAAGAGATGAATTAAACAATAGTTAAAGCATCACTGACAAAGCTCTTGGAAGGGTTAATCAAGAATAACACTAAACAACTCTAAATGGCCCTCGATGACCCACATGGTATGTTATAGATAGATGATTTGTGAGTGGAGCACATGGAATATAATGAAGTTACAAAAAACATAACTTAATTACAAAAACTTCCTTGACTCTGCAACCTATTCTTTAGCACAATGCTCTTAGGAAATATAGGATGATAACATCAAACCCAAATAAATAAATTCATAATTCTTCTGTTTAACATAAGAAAAAATATTATAAACCCAAGTAATACCTACCTCGGTCGGTAGAGCATGAGACTCTTAATCTCCAGGTCGTGGGTTCCAGCCGCACATTGGGTGCCAGTTGTAAGACAAATCTTAAAAGGTCTTATTAATTAAAAACCTGGATCCAGACATTGGAGTTAAAACTGAGAGATCAAAAAAGCAGAAAGATACCAGCCACGTTCTTACTGCTAGGAAATCATCAGCCAAAAAGAGAGCTACTTCCTGTATTCTCATGCCTAAATCCTTTCTGTGCCCTGCCATCTCACTTCCTCTCTCTGCCCAGCTACATCACTTTCCTCTTTTGGCCCAGCTCTATCACTTCCTGTCTCTACAGATCTCCAGACTTCTATAGTTAACTAGCACTGGGATTAATGGTGTGTGCCACCATGCCTGGCTCTGTTCCCAGTGTGGCCTTGAACTCACTGAGACCAGGATGCATCTCTGCCTCCTGAATGCTAGAATTAAAGGCATGTACTACCACTGTCTGATCTCTAAGTTTAACATAGTGGCTGGTTTTTTTCCTCTTAGATACCATAAAAATCATAAAAAAGAGTAATAGAAAAAAAAAGAGAGAAAGACCAGACTAAACTAAACTAAAGGAAAAAGCAAAGGAGCAACCAAAGCAACAACAAAAACCTCAAAGCACAATCATCATATAAATAACCCCACCTAAAAAAGTGGCAAGAGTAGGTCTCAGACTCAGTATTTCAGGTTTCCTTGACAACAGGATCCTTCATACATTTGAAGACCTCAGCATATACATTTTCACTCTTAATAAATATAAAAGTCAAGCAAAATCAAAAATAACATTTTACTATTTTCTCTGGGTTGTGAGCCATGAATAAACTTAGAAACCAGCATTTCTAAATATATCCTTGCTTTTACAACCAATAAACAAGATTCTTTGCCCTTGTTCAATTAATTTCTTACTTTGTCAATAATATCACTACATTATAACTGAAGGAACTGGTGCAACACTGTAATTTGGTTCTCGTCCAGGAGGTAGTTTCTTTTCCTTCTTTGGTGGATTATCAGCAATAGATGGCAAGACAGTCAAATCTGATTATGGGCAAAGGTTCAGAAAATCCAGAAGGTATTAACATGTGAAGGTCAGCTGCATAATGCAGAGTGTATTTTTTACACCAAGATATTTCCACAGATGGAAAAACTTATCCCTATGTATCAATACCATACTTAATCCTTCTTTGTTCAATATCTAGGGAAATTTTTAGGATTGGGTGTAGATGAATTTCTAAATGGCTTATTAAATAAAAATCATGGAGCCAGATATAGGGGTTAAAGCCTGAGAGAGATCAGAGGAATAGGAACAGCCATAAGCTAACCTCACCTCACCAATACTTCAGCTTCCAAACGTGAGTAACTTTCTGCCTATACACACCTATATGCCTTGCTATTCTGCCATCTGATTTGCTCTCTCAGGCTAGCTGTATCACTTCCTCTTCCCGCCCAGCTCTGTCACTTCCTGTCTGTCTGTACATTCCTCCAGACCTCCATGGTTAACTAGTGTTGGAATTTAAGACATGTGCTACCACACCTGGCTCTGTTTCCAGTGTGGCCTTGAACTCTCAGAGATCCAGACAGATCCCTGCCTGCCAAGTGATAGGATTAAAGGCATGTTGTCTGACTTCTTTGTTTATGTATAATGGCTTACTTTTTCCTCTGATCTCCAGACCAGCTTTATTTATTAAAGCACAAATAAAATATCACCACATTTCAGCACAAATAAAATATCACCACAAGTGGGGGCACCGATTATCTATCATTTAATCTACAGGATTGAATTCTTTAATGTAGCATTCCTTTTTCTGTTCTGATTAAGGAGATTAAATTTTTACATTAGAAACAGCTTTCTAGTAAAACGTTAATTCCTTAATCCACCAATTTCTTTTTTTCTATACTTAAATGTTTCAACTGGCCATTACTTTGATCTAAATGTTGATGAAAACTAATGATACATTTTTCTGATACTTTGTCCAAAACATCACTCAAACCTAAGGTTCTTGGGACATTTTAGTTGTTTCTGAAGTTGCGACTTGTGTGTCCTCTGCTTGTTTTTGGCCAGTGGTAAAGTGGCTTCACAAGGCCATGAATTAAGCAGAACCCCCGAGGACCAAGAGCAACCTGATGGACTCAGTCCAGGCAGGTCTAGTCCCCTCCTCCCAGGCTGAGCCAAGGGTCTCTACTAAGCCCCAGGTTTCAAACAGCCAATTCATGCCCTGAGCACAGGACCTGGTCCAACTGCCTGGATGCCTCCCAAACAGATCAAGCCAATCAACTGTCTCACCCATTCAGAGGGCCTGATCCAGTTGGGGGCCCCTCAGCCATTGGTTCACAGTTCATGTGTTTCCATTTGTTTGGCCACTCGTACCTGTATTCCATCCATCCCTGGTCCCAACAACTCTTGCTCAAATAAACCCTCCTGCTTCTCGCCAATTGGACTCCCGGAGCTCCACCCGGGGCCTGACCTTGGATATCTGCATCCAGTTCCCTCAGTCATTGCATGGGGTTTCTAGTACGACAATTAGGGTGTTTGGCCATCCTATCACCAGAGTAGGTCAGTTCGGTCTATTTCTCGACTGTTGCCAGCAGTCTATTGTGGGGGCATCTTTGTGGATTTCTGTGGGCCTTTCCAGCACTTTGCTTCTTCCTATTCTCATGTGGTCTTCATTTATCATGAACATTCCTTGTGTTCCCCCTAAAAAAAAGAAACAAAGGACAGATTCAATTTTATCCTAATGAGGGAAGAACATCAGAAATCATGGAGAAGCAAAATCTTTGTGTGGGGGTATTGTGTTCCCCAAAATATTGTGTATGCTAATAAACTTATCTGGGGTCAGAGAACAGGACAGCCACAATATTAAACATAGAGGTTAGGCAGTGGTAGCATACGCCTTTAATCCTAGCATTCCAGAGACAGAAATCCCTCTGGATCTCTGTGAGTTCAAGGCCACATTGGAACCGGCCAGGCACGGTGATACACACCTTTAATCCCAGAAAGCCACACCTTTAATCCCAGGGAGTGGTGGTAGAAAGCAGAAAGGTATATAAAGCGTGAGGACCAGAAACTAGAGGCATTTGGCATGGAGAAGCATTTTGGCCTGGTTAAGCTTTCAGGCTTCTAGCAGCAGTTCAGCTGAGACCCATTCTGGATGAGGGCTCGGGGCATCCAGTCTGAGGAAACAAGACCAGCTGAGGATCCGGTGAGGTGAGATAGCTGTGGCTTATTCTGTCTCTCTGACCATCCAGCATTTCACCCAATACCTGGCCTCAGGTTTGATTTTATTAATAAGAACTTTTAAGACTCATGCTACATCTTTGTTCATTTGTTTTCACTTTGACAATGTTAGAAGATTTATTGATGTTTAAAGCATAATAAAAGTTATACACTACAGGGAATCCAGCATTGGGACTGCATAGTAACAAAAAATATAGAGTACAATAAATTAGAGTAAACAATTAGAAGTTTCTGAGAAGAATTCTAATGACATGGACTATAGGGAGTTAATGGTGTATATATGGTTAATCCTAGAGTGATTTTGAAAATGGAGCACAGAAGTTAATAATTAGTAATATGGCAACTTTAGAATCAAACATCTAAAAAATTATTATAAGCATGAAATGTTCTAATTAAATGGTAAAAATTGGCATGTAGTTGAGTCATAGAGTGAGGGACTGCAAAGTCAATAGCAACAACAGCAAAATGCTTATGTAATAAATAAAAATAAATAAGTTAAATTAAAATTATCAGACTAATTAAAAAAGGAATGGTATCAGTGGGATCCAATCAGAATAAAATTACTTTTGCATGTAACTTCACTTTGTTAAATTTAAATTACTACTTTATAAAACAATTAATTATAAGTTAAATTTTGAACAAATTCTTTCATTAACATTAAATTAAATTATCATACTATAAATTAATTACAAATTTAAAATGACATAATAACATTACAATTTCATATAAAAGTGTGGCTGCAGTTTAGCTAATCTTCA
The DNA here is from genome assembly GCA_902168325.1 of Peromyscus nudipes. Taxonomy (NCBI): domain Eukaryota; kingdom Metazoa; phylum Chordata; class Mammalia; order Rodentia; family Cricetidae; genus Peromyscus; species Peromyscus nudipes. Next base: position 46,172 of record CABHPH010125661.1, read on the forward strand.
CAGAATCTCACATGAGTACAGTCAGATTACTAGACAGGCTCCTTTTGTTCTCTTGACTTACCTGAGAAAATGCTCAATGATAAATTTAATGAAATAATTGAAAGACTGTTGTGCTAAAAGCTCTAAAACATTGTTGTAAATAAATGACACTTAAATCTTCATTCATTAAAGAACAATGTAGTCTCAATATAAATTCTGAAGAAGACAGAAGTTTTAGTTCAATCTAAATCAAAATCTCCTTTCCAATACTGATTACACAGTTTATATGGTAGTACAAAACATTTAGATTGGTCATGTTAATTTTTAAAGCATTGTCTCACTCATCTATTTTTTAATTGAAAATAGATTCTTCTATTTTCATCTCTCATACACTATATCTTGAGCACAGTTCCCCCTCCTTCCACTCCTCCCAGCTCGCTCCCATCTGCCCTCCCCACCAGATCCACTCCCCCTCCGTATCCCTTCAGAGAGGAGCAGGCTTCAAAGAGACAACAACCAAACATGACAAAACAAGATATAAGAAGAAAAGGCTAAAGCCCTCATGTAGAGGCTGGACAAGTCAACCCAATAGGAGGAAAAGAGTCCCAAGAGCAGGCAAAAGAGTCAAAGACACATCTGCTTCCACTGTTAGGAGTCCTATGAAAACACCAAGCTAACAGCTCTAACATATACACAGAGGACCTGGTGTAGTTCCATGCATGCCCGGTGCTTGCTGCTTCAGACTCTGTGAACCCATGTGAGCCTTACTTGGTTGATTTGATGGGTCATGTTTTAATTTAAAGACCTCTTCCAAAACTAAATTAATTTCAACACCCTATATTTTCTACATTTTGATTACTGTGTATTAAACCCAGAGAGAAGTGGTGTCTGTTTGAGATTCCAATTTCAGATTACTTTGAATAAATACCCATAAGAGTAGATATTAGATCACATAGAAGTTCTACTTTTAGCTTTTCAAAGAAATTTCATTCTGATTCTATTAGAGGCTACACTATTCTCCATTCTCAACACAGGAAATGCCTTCTCATTTCTCCATATTGAGCTGAAACTTGTTAACTTTAAAAAATAATAACCAACCTAATTGTGTGAAGGGATATCTAATTGTGCTCTTGTTCTTTTTCCTGATGATTAATAAAAACTTTTGCAATTGAGTTCTTTGTACAAAACAAATATCCATTGAGAGATGAATAAATCACAAAATTTTTATACATTCCTAATAGGAAACTTTATTCAGCTGTAAAAAGGAAGTCCATTTCAACATGGGTGGGCCTAAAAAATATTATGGTAAGTGAAGTAAGCCAGTTCCTAAAAGACAAATAATAATTTCAGGAGCCTGAAAGAGAGGGTAACAAAGACTGTTGGGGGTCTGCCTTCTAAATAGCCTTTTCCCAGGGTCCATGGAAGAATCTATAACAATGAGCTGAGGATCTACCAGGATATTGTAAAAAATCAATGCACACCAAGCTCTTTAGTCCATTCACTTTATTCTTCTAAGTCAATCTATCTATACCGCTTCTTTTCTGTTCTCATACTTAGCTCCTCTCTGTCCCTTCTTCTGCTGTTTTCTCAGTGTTCTATCTTAGTTTTTCTTTCCCCCTTTCATCTTTCCCCCAAGCATTTATACAGATACCTATGCATTAACAACGTGTTATTAGAAACTACAAAGTAAATTCTCAGGGACAAGTATTCTGATCAGAGTCACATTTGGCAAAGACTTGGTCAGCTAATTGGTGACTGACAACAGCTGTAGGTTGCAAAAAGTTCTGGCTGTCTCTTAAAGGGATAGCAATATGGTTACAAGGTAAGAAATTAAACCAATGAGAGATTTAAAGAAAAGGCAAAGAATACTTGTATTATTTTATGTGATTAATAATATCTGGACATGGTTAATCAATTAACAGCCTTTTTCTGTTAGTTACCTGAATCTCATGACCTATACATAATTAGTCTACTGAGCCTAAAATCTTGCATTAAATACTGGTGTAGAAATAAATACAAAGTGTTGTTATTTGAGTCACAGTGGGGAGGTGCCAGTGGAGGAAGCTTAGGGCAACATAGGTGCTGTTGATCTCTTGAAGGACTAAGACATAAGGCCAGACACCTGCACTATCACTTCTAGTTTGCTGTAATTCTTCTGAAGAGTTTTGATTCAACAAGGCCAGGCACCTGCAATTCCACTCTGTGAAAGTTCTACGAGGACACTTTGTCTGGCCAGTTTTACCTTATCAGTAGCTAAGGATGGAGAACAAGACCTCTAAGTGTCTATAGTCCACATAGAACAATAGACCTAGTATGAAGCATATTTTAGTATTTTTCTATTCATAAAAATTGTACAGTTAATAAGAAACCATCTTCTAGACTATCCACAATTATGTGTTCCCACAAGATTGAGAT
>CABHPH010125662.1:2071-24334 GCA_902168325.1 Peromyscus nudipes
GAATTTTTTTATTCATTTTACATACCAACCACAGATCCCTCTCTCATCTCTCCTCCCACTCCCCCTCTCCCCCCAACCCCCATCTTCTCCTCTGCAAGGGTAAGGCCTCCCATGGGGAGTCAGCAAAGCCTGGTACATTCAGTTGAGGCAGGGCCAAACCCCTTGCCCCTGCATCAAGGCTGAGCAAGGCATCCCACCATAGACAATGGGCTTCAAAAAGCCCGCTCATGCACCAGGGATAGATCCTGATCCCACTGCCAGGGGCCCCTCAAACCGACCAAGCTACACAACTCTCTCCCGTATGCAGATGTGAGATTTTTACATCATGTTAATTCTTCCAAAATTCTACACTGCTTCCTGTGTGTAGCTGGAGACCCCTCTTAGTTACTTTCTCTTTGCTGTGATAAAAGCCCCCTCGAAAGTCCCTCAAGGGAGAAAGGGTTTTCTTTGGCTTCGGGCTCCAGAGGGATATGGTTCATCCGTGGCGGCAGAACAGGAGGATGGCTGGTCACATTGCATCCTACACTCAGGAATCAGAGAGTGACAGTAAATGGGGCTGGGGTACCAAGCCTCACAGCCTGTTTCCTATGTCCCACCTCCTCCAGGAATACTCCAGCTCCCGAAGTTTCTACAACTTCTCCAGATGGTACCACCAGTGCGCCATGGAGGACAGCTCACATTCGAACTGTAGACCTCAGGGCTACAAGGTGACCAGTGCACTTCTGAAAAGAGGGACATTCAAAATAAGTGGTGGTGCAGACTTGGAGGTCACTGTTGGTCTAAGCCTTTAACTTCAGGATTGTAAGGAGGTTCCGGTGACTAGGCAAGGCACAAAGGAGGATGGTGGCATTGGGAACTAAGAAGCTGGTGTTTAGGACTGACTAATTTGAATGTGAAATGTCCCTATCAGGCTCGTGCTGCCAGCCAGCTGAGGTTGCTGCTTGGGGAGATTGTAGAATCTTTAAAGATGGGGCCTTGCTGGAAGGAAGTGGGTTGCCATGGGGAGAGCATGGGGGTTTATATCCTGGCCTTGCTTCCCACTTGTCCTTTGCTTCTGATCCTCCCAGATGTGAGCAAGCTCCTGCTGTCCTGCCTCCCTCACCCCAATGGGCTGTTTCCCCTCCAACCATGAACCAAAACAATTCCCTCATCTCCCAACTTGCTTTTCATGGGAATTTTATTACAATGAGAAATGTAACTCCAATACCCGCCTCTATGCAAATGTATTCTTCTCATGGCAGAATTTCAGTCTTGTCTGGAGAGGTCAGACACCAGTTTGGGGGTTGGGGGGAGAATGACAGGGCATTTTCTGTCTAGAGTCTGGGCAGGAGACTAATGCCCAGATCTCATTGGGAGAAATCAAGTCATGTGACCAGATCTAATTGCAAAGAGGCTAACTTTGAGTTTTCCATGCCTCTATCACCCAGGGAGTTCAGGAGGAAGGGATCTGTAAATAGCTTTTGAGCTGCATCTGTCCATTATGACTAGGGAAGGGCAGGATAAAAGGCCAGTTCATCCATCCTCGTGGTGGACAAATTGAGAATGAGGCTCTCCCAAAGCAAAGAGCCCAACTTCAAGTAATGTATTATATTTTGAGCACTGAATGTTTGACAATACATTTCACGGCTCATTTCCTGCTACTTGTGAACGCTAGTAAACACTCAGAGAGCAAATTCACATTTTTCACGTCAAATATCCTTATGGTTCCCTCCTCCAGCTTGTCAACAGTTAAGCAGACCCCTCTGAGGACAGTCTGCTCACAATATAATCTTCTGCCACAATCAACCTTAATCTGTCTTAAAATTTCTATTGTTTCTCGTTAAGAGGCTCTTGCAGAAGTGTTTCATAGAGCACATCCATTCTCGTGGCAGAGAATAAATTGCATAATCAGAGACACTGTAACCCGTGTTGAATCGCCCTTCCCAGGCCAAATTTAAGAATATCACCCAGATTACTCTTGCCATCCATCTAGCTAATTCAGCATCATTATTTTTCTCTCTTCCAGGCAGAATTTATCCTTCTCTGAAATGAGCTTACAGCATAATAGGCTATTAGAAGAGAAGAGACAACATTGGTGAAGCTGGTGTCATTGAGTTCCACCCTTCCCATGCCAGGCCTAGAATTGAGGAGCTCACAGAGTCTCCCATTAGAACCACTGGGGGAGGGGGAGGATTCCAACACGCTGTTTAATAGAAAGGAAAGTATGAATGAGTCTGACTTTGTACATAGTAACTGTTCAGTTAGCTTTGACTGTCAACTGAATGCAGCCAGGAGTCATTTGAGAAGGCAGTCTCCTTTAAGGGACTTCCCGGATCGACTGTAGGTGGAGAAGGCTGTGGTTCTTGGTTGTTAATTGATGTAGGGGGCCCAGCCCACTATGGGCAGTACCATTCCCCGGGAAGGTGGTCCTAGGCTGTATAAGAAAGCTTAGCTAGCTTTAGGTTCCTGCCTTGAGTTCCTGTCCCGACTTCCCTCATGGTAACTGTGGTCTGGAAGTGTAAGCCAAATAAATCCTTTCCTCCCTGAGGTGCATTCGGTCCGAGTGTTTTATCACAGCAGCAAAAGAAAGCTAGGATCTTCTCTAGACGCTTGGATTTGTCTCGTTTCTACACTTCCCTCAATTCTCAGCCTGTTCTTGGCTGATGTCTTCCATGCTCCATCTTTCCACAGACCTTTGCCATCACCATGTCTAAGCAGTGCTCTTCACCTGCCCCTCTCACCACTGACATCTTGTTGAGTGGGCATCACCAGGTATGAGCAGCCTATCTGGTGGAGATAAAATGCAAATCACATGAGTGATTTGGCATCTCCAATAGCCAACTGTATGTCTCCTACAGGCTCATGAATTTGAACCCTTGTCCTCCAGCCGGTGGCTGCTCTAGGAGGTTGCAGGATCTTTTAGAAAGGATGCCTGATTGGCAGACACGGTGGTTTAGGTGTGAGCCATATGGGTTAGAGCATAGCCCCAAATGAAGCCTGAGCTCTCTGTTTCCTGGTCAGAATAAAAGCTGACACAATAAAAACTAAAATAAAAATACTCAAAAGTGAAAGGAACCAGGAGTGGTTAATTTTAAATACCATATCTACTTAAACAACCTGTTTATCAATGGATTCTTCGTATCTTGGTTCAACTAAGAGAAAACTGAAAATATTTAGGGGAAATTTACATTTTTACTGGACATATACAGACTTTCTCTTTCCATTATTCCATAACCATTATGGCACAATGACTATTAATACGTCATTTACATAGTGTTTGATACAAAGCTAAAGGTGATTTACAACACACAGGTGAGGGCTTGAGAGCTGGCTCAGTGCCTCAGTTGAATGTTGATCCTTCAGGGGTTCCTGATTTGGTTCCCAGCACCCATGCTGAGCTATTCACAACCACCTGTAAGTCCAGCTCCCAGGGGATCTGGCAGCCTCTTCTGGCCTCTGTGAGCCCTGTGCACACATACCCACAAAGACACACCTGTGCATGAACTCCTATACTCATAGTTAAGAAGTTACGGAGGAGGATGTGCAAGCTTTTAAGCAAACGCCATAGTCTTCCATATAAAGAACTTCTGTACACTTGTTTTGGATTTAGTTTGAGACAGGGTGTCCCTATGTAGCTCAGAAAGGTCCCAAATGTGTGGTGCTCTTCCTGCCTCGGCTTCCCAAATGCTAGAGTTACAGGCACAAGCTTTTGCACTAACCTGACCTGAGACTTCTTGGATTCTTGGCATCCTTGAGGGGTCCTAGTACAGATTATCACCCAAATATTGAGAGACAATTGTATATCCAAAGATATACCAAGTTGACACACAAATCAATATGAGGACTATTAACGGACTGTTTTACATGCTTTGTGTAATTTCAGTGAGTGACACTAGAATCTTTCACCCCACCAGCCACACTGCAGTCCAAGAGTGTGTGTGTGTGTGTGTGTGTGTGTGTGTGTGTGTGTGTGTGCAGCACCTTCCACATTGGGAGGAGCAGGCCTCCAGTGTCTGCACACGGATCTGTGCCCCCTCTCCTTTTGTGCAAGGGAGCCAGGATCATATTTGTCTTCACCACTACACCCCCAGCACCCAGCAGATCACAGAAGCTTAATAAATGTTTGATGAAAAAATAATTGAACAATCCCACCTCTGCCACTGTTTAGCTGTGTGGCTTTGGGTTAGTTGATTTCTCTGGAGTTCCTACCTTATTAAAGATCAGGGTGTCATATTCTGTGATTGCCAAGGTCCCCATAAATGTACACATTCCAGGTCACTTAATTCAGCTCTCTCTCAGCATTTAAGTAGATTATTTTCATTGCCCAGCCAGGACATACCCGAGTTAGCTGTGTGCCACTTAGTTGGCCTTTGAATCTGAGAAATGTTGAGATTCTGACACCGTTCTCCTCCAAAGCAGCATTTGTTGCTTTTCTTTGATAATAATCATAACTTATCTTCATCACAGAAAGTCTAGAAAACACGAGACAATCAGACATCAAAGTCGACAGTTAGAATTTGTGTGTTTGTCCTTCTGGTTCAGTTTTCTGTTTATTACTAGCAATATATTTATGGTGTGTGTGTGTGATGTGTGCAGTGTAGTGTGGTATATATGTGTTGTGGTATGTATGTGTGTGTGAATGTTGTGGATGTGTATTTGTGGTGTGAGTGTATGTGTGTGTGTTTGTGTGTGTGTGTGTGTGTCTATCTCATGCTCCTTTGAGCTAAATGGAGGTTGTTGTATTTTTTCATCATTCTTTCTTACCCAAGAGTACTTGCATACACATGCCCCTCAGTCATCAAATACCATTTTGAAGCATACTTTCATGGTATGAAACACACAATTTCATGTGACTGTGAGCTTTACACAGTTGAGAAAGAGAAAACCAGGTGGGCGTCTAGAGAAAGATGTTTCCCCAGGAAGGAAACAGAAAGAGCAGCGGCTCTTCAGGGGGAGCAGTGTGCCACCAAACTGAGGCAGGAGAAGCTGGGCAGAAAGAGGTGGGCATCAAGGAGGGGCATAGGAGAGCAGGCAGTGTGGAGATCTCAGCCTCTTAAGTGAGCAGCCCACTCCTCTGAAGTTAATAAGGGAAGCTGCTGGAGCAGTTTGGGCATGTAACTGGTGTATGCGGGAGGTGTAAGGGGCACAGTCATCCAGTGGGGAGAAGCCAGGGGCTGTCACTGCTGTTAAATATCCTTTGTGTTCTGCAAATCCCTGACCAACTGTCTTAGTCACTATTTTATTGCTGTGAAGAGACATCATGACCACAGCAACTCTAATAAAAAAAAAACATTTAATTGGAGCTTCCTTACAGTTTCAGTGGTTTAGTCCACTATTATCATGGTGGAAAGCATGGCTACATGCTGGCAGGCATGATGCTGGGAAGGAGCTGAGAGTTCTATGTCTGGATCTGCAGGCAGCAGGAAGAGAGAGAGACATTATGCCTGGCTTGAGCATTTGAAGCCCCCAAGCCCATGCCTGGTGACACACTTCCTCCAACAAGGCCACATCTCCTAATCCCTGTCAAGTAGCACCACTCCCTAATAACCAAGTATTCATATCTATATCTATATCTATATCATCTATATCTATCTATCTCTATCTCTATATCTATATACATGAGCCTATGGGGCCCATTCCTATTAAAACCACTACATCAATACATAATTACATACACCCAAATATCAATAGCACCAGGGTGGAAGGAAGTACTCTGATATAAAAGGATCAACAACCATTTCCAGTCAAGAAATCCCTGAGGGCCTGGGGCTGGGGCTCAGTTGGTAGCATGCTTGCCTAACATGTACAAAGCCTTGGATTTGATTCCCTGCACCATAGAAACAAAATATGGTGACACAGACCTGTCATCCCAGCACTCAGGAAATGGAGGCAGGAGGATCAGAAGTTGTAGGTTGTCCTCAGCTATGTTGCAAGTTCAAGGCAAGATGGAGCCTGGAAGTCATAAGGGAGAAGAAGCAAGCATCAGAGGCAGATGGGAATTTTGTGTTTGAGATTGGTGAGCCACTCAAAGCCCAAAGTCACAGGTGGAAAAAGAGGACACCAGTGGAGGATGTCAGCTCAAGGTGTGCAATTCTACAAGGCTAGTCTTCTGTACCCTCGTCTGGGGCATTGGGGAGCGTTAGTGGACATTGGCTATGGAGGTTTGGGAAGCTCGTGGATCTGTGATCCCATGTCCTCAGAGACCTTGTGTTACATTCCACATCCCAGCATTCTAGAGAGTTCCCGCTGAGGAAAGTTGCTGCGTGAGGCAGTTTAAAATGGGTGGCGAGAAATGATGAGAACCACTTTTCAAAAGTTAGAATTTGGCGTAAGATCTGATCTCGTCAGCGTTTTCCCCTTTCTCTCCAGATTGCTGTGCAGCTTCTCACCTCTATTTGTAGCAGGTGTCTGATAAGAGGTTGTGCTAAGTGATGGGGGCAGGGGAGAAAGGGCTGAAAAGTTTCAGAAACCCCTAAGAGGCCCTCATCAGTCAAGAGGTTCTCCACAGCCAGGAGCCTGTGCGTGTTAACCTGTTTGTTCTGCTCAGACAGATGCCAAATAGAGACTTGGACCCAGTTCTGCTCACCCACTGCCCAGGTCTTCACCATGAGGAGAGATAACCCCCAATGAGTAATGCCAAGAGAGGGGGGGCAGAAAATACCCCTTCACCTGGGTGGAGGTCGCTCGTCTGCCCGTTTCTGTCTGGGAGACCAGGACACCTGGCTTTCTATCCCTAAACATTCTGAGTTTCTACTGAGTCTCATTTTGTTTGCCTTATCTGTTTGGGATAAGAGATTATGACAGTGCAGGTGAATCTTAAGCCTCAAACAGAAGTAACACATAGCCATGATCATCACTATCTTGTGGGGGTATTGTGTTCCCCAAAATATTGTGTATGCTAATAAACTTATCTGGGGTCAGAGACGGAATAGCCACAATATGAAACAGAGGTTAGGCAGTGGTAGCATACGCCTTTAATCCTAGCATTTCAGAGACAGAAATCCCTCTGGATCTCTGTGAGTTCAAGGCCACATTGGAAACGTCCAGGCACGGTGATACACACCTTTAATCCCAGAAAGCCACACCTTTAATCCCAGGGAGTGGTAGTAGAAAGCAGAAAGGTATATAAGGCGTGAGGACCAGAAACTAGAAGCATTTGGCCTGGAGAAGCGGCCTGGAGAAACATTTGGCCTGGTTAAGCTTTCAGGCTTCTAGCAGCAGTTCAGCTGAGACCCATTCTGGATGAGGGCTCGGGGCATCCAGTCTGAGGAAACAAGACCAGCTGAGGATTCAGCGAGGTGAGATAGCTGTGGCTTATTCTGTCACTCTGACCTTCCAGTGTTCACCCCAATACCTGGCTCAGGTTTGATTTTATTAATAAGAACCTTTTAAGAGTCATGCTACACTATCTAATTACCCCCTCATCCACAGATAGGCTACCTGCTGGGGAGACATCCAGGGTAGGGTAGGTCATAGGGTGATGCTGTTCCATAGAATATGGCTTCAGCCCTAAGTCAGGGACAGGGATCAAGGCCTGGCTTGGCCAAATCCTCCTTCGTCTTAGGTATTAAATGGTGATTTTGATAGTAGCTTCCTAAGAGGCTTGCTGTTAGAATACAATAGGATTTTTCCAGAAAAGTGCTGAGTGAGCATTCTGTAAATGTTAACTGTTATTCTTCTCAGCCTTTCCATCATTATTGGAAAAAAATTGGGAGGGATCAGGAGTTTCAAGAGGCAGCATCTGTGTTGTGAAATGTAGCTGCATCCCCATCCTCCTGCCCATCCCACCCACTCCAAGAGCCCCACAGCACCGTGTGAAACTGGAGGAAGAGAGAGACACTACATTATGTCAAGTCGTTTTCTGAAAAGTAGAGAGATGGGAGGCCATGGGAAGACTTAGCAGGGGCCCGTGCTGTTTTATTTTATTTTAGTTTTTTAGTTTAGTTTGTCACCCAGGCTGGCCTTAAACCCATAGTGATTCTGTCTATAAAATTTAAAATGTGTTTGATACTGGGGAGAAAGAATGAAAAAAAAAATACCAGCTCACCTTAGAATCAGTCAGTATCTAATAATAGCAAGCCTCCTGCAGGCCACCTATCCTCAACCTTTCCTCATTTCTGATGTGTCCTGAAGATCCTATCTCTGGCTCAACACCCCCCCCCCTTTTTTTAAACTCACACAAACCCAAGTCCTGACCGAATGCCTTGGGAATCTGTTTGGAATGTGTTTTTAATATAAGGCTTGATGTTTCCTTCCACCCCACTCCTCAGAGTTTAGCATGAAAGAAGATATTTAAAAGCATCATTAACATAATAATGCCCAGAGAAGCAGATGTGTTGAGGCTTTGAGTTCAGTACTCATCCCTAGTTCAGACATTTTCATTAGAGTCTCCATTGGCAAGAGTATCAGGTATCAGAGCCATGGGTATCCCATCAACCCTCTAGACTGGGTAGAGAAAGAAGGGGGAGAGAGAAAAGATGGAGGAGAGAGAGGAGGGGAAGATGGAGGGAGAGGAAAGGAGGAGGAAAGGAGGAGTTGATGGAAAGGGGGCTGGTGGAAAGAAGAGGGAGAGGGGGAGGAGGACAAAGGGAAGAGGAAAAGGAAAATAAGAAAATGAAGATGGGAAGAGGGTGAGGAAGGCGAGGCTATGATGGAGGACCAGGATGAGGAGGGGATGGTGGCCAAGCCACCACCTGCTTTCACTTGGGAACTTCCTGATTAAGGAGACACTATGAACTTCAGCACTTGTCTTCTTTAGCACAGCTCTTGTGAGATCCGTTGAAATGCTAACTTAAAGGGGAGAGGACCAGCTGTGGACACACAGAAGGCTGCAGCCCCCAGGCTTACTTCACTGTGGACCTCGGTTGCTGCTGCTGCTGTCATTGTTACCATTGGTGGTGGTGGAGGTAAGCCACACTTAGTAGCATCATGATGTTTAATAAAAGAAAAACTTGACACTCTCCATGTTGGCGATATCGCTGGCCCTGGGTACCAAGTGCAGAATCTTCTTCACCAAGCACTAGTGTCGCAGTTAGTATAAGATGACAGTGTGGCCTCTGCTACGTCATGTTTATGGAGCACCATCAATCTGGCTAGATCAGGCAAGGCAGATGTGCAAATTATTTATTGATTTCATCTCTAAAGCCAACGAGATATAAAAGAGCTGCAGTAAGGATCTTAACACACACACACACACACACACACACACACACACACACACACACCCCTTCACAGTTGTGTGCAATTTCCCCTCTAGCTCTCTTGGACCTTGTGCTCAGTATAGAACTTGTCTCCTCCAATGCTCAGCAGCTCCTCCAGCTACTGTTTCCTCCATTTGCAAGTAGATATCCAGTTTCTCTGTTCATAATTTAAAAAGGATCCCCAGGCACTGGGACCAGGCGTACTAAGGGCTGAGAGCTTTGAGCTCCATATTGCGCCCAGCTGTTCCCTTAGAGCCCATTTCTTTCTGTGGTCATCACACAGCAAACACTGCCTAATTACCAGCTTCCTCCTCTGTCTGTTTCTTGTCCTCCCATACCTCTGAGTCCACATCCTCTCCAACACTCCATTTTACTTACATATACCAACTTAACTCAATTTATGTCTCATAATGAACACAGGAAATGTTGTGTAGCCAAGTGATTTCCCTCTTGGTCGGTGTGGGATTCTCAGAGCAATCTAGCTGGAGAGAGGGGATGGAAATGTGTTGGTCTGTGACTCACATGGAGAAACCTCACCCAGTATTCAGAGTGAACCAGCAAGTGGCTGTTTTGTTCAATGCCCTTGTGCTAAACTCCCTAAGATAAAGCTGGGTTTGACTCTCATCTTTGAGGATGATAATGATTATTTTCTCCGTTGTACATAAGGGAAGTCAGCATATAAAAAGCCTAGAACATTCGGCAGTATGACTGACTCCTGTCAGACTTAGGACATCAACACCCAAACTAGCTTCTTCTGCCTGTAAACACCCATATATGCTTTCCAGAGACTTCCATGGACAGCATGTGTGGTGGAATGGGGCCTTTCAGACTGGAGTGAGGCAGGAACTTCATACATGTTAAAAATGTTGAAGGACTAGATAGATGTCTAAATATTAACAGCACAACTGCTGCATCGCCACACAGCAGCCACTATTGTCCCTCTGTGTGGTACGGTGGTCGCGTTGTGTGTTTCCACAGGCACGTGTGGAAGACAGAGGACAGCTTCGGTGTCCTCCACGGTCTCTCACCCACTTAGCTTTTTTAGATGGGATTTCAGTTTTCACTTTTAGATGGAGCTCACTGGTTTTGCTAGCCTGACGGTCTAGCCACCCCAGCCCCAGGGACCTGCCTATCTGTGCATCCTCAGCACTGGGATTCCAGGCAGCTACCATCATGCCCTGCTTTTTAAAGCAGGTTCTAGGAATCAAACTCAGGTCCTCAGGCTTGAACTGCAAACACTTTCCCAACTGAGTCACCTCCCCAGCTTCTGAGGTGCCATAGACTTCAAGGATGTTGTTGCCTGGTGATGTTGACTGCTAAATGACATCAGAAACAGATGCAAAATCATCCAGCATCCATGTTTCCATAAAAAAAAAAGAAAAGAAAAACAGATGTGTACTGCTGATTCCAGAGGTTCGTCAGTCATCCTGGGACCACCTCCACCAGAGGCTTGGGTCCATACTGTGCCATTCCCACAAGGCAGTGTGTTCCAGAATCCTGGTGTCATTCATGTTGGAAAGATGGAATGGTGAAATCATTGATTATAACATGGCTCAGGTCTATTAAAAGCTGCGAACTAGAGTCTCCATTCCATCTTAATGGTCTTGTCGCTGTAACCTAATCACAGTGTCTGGTTATCGGAAGCAACGTGGCCTTCTTAGACAATTTTAACAGTCAATTATTTAAGTTTCCTATTTCCACTTAGTGGTCTCTATATGAGATCGTCACTCTTATCCCTGTACGGTTTGCAAATGTGTCTAATTATTGTTCTTGGTGCTTCCGCACAGAGTGTTCTCTGAATGTGCTCATTCCGATCTTGGGGAAGGATTGCTGAGCTGGTACATCTGTAGGTAAAGAGAAACTTCTAGGGCCAATTTACTAATAAAACCTGGCATGGTGTTAGCTGAGAAGATGCAGCCTGTCAAAGGCTTAATCAGGGAGAATAATCTTGCCCACTGTTGCATCCGGGGATGTCAGTGTTTATGACTTCAGAGAGGCCTGTCTTGTTAACTTAAGAAATAAACCAAAGGAGACCCCCTGGAGGAAACAAGCATAAAGGGCTGGGGGTGGGGAGGCTTACTGAGGGTGCCTTTCACTTATGCACATCCAGGAACCTAAAAGTATTCCTGGAAGTCTTCTGGATGGAAGGTCTGGGGGAGGCTGGTGGGTCATCCCTAACCTCTGCTTACAGCCTACACCTACCTGACCCTGAGCAGTTCAAACCACAGTTTGCTTTGGGAAATGGGTCAGCAAAAGAGGGGCAACAGCATTGAACCCTACTACCTGCAGTGCAGGCCCCAGGACAGTCATGTCCCAGTCACGTGGGAGCTTGTTAGAAAAGCAGAAACTCAGACATCACCCTCTACCTAGTCAATCAAACTACATTTTAATAAGACTTCTTGGGAACTCATTCAGACATTAAAACTGGAGAAGCGCAGAGCAAGGTGCGCTGACCTCCAAGGGTACCTGAGGAGATCCAGCGGGGCATGTAAAGCACCCTAAGATCTTACTCAGCCCCATGTTCTTGTTTCAAGCTCACCTGGTTGGTTTAGAGACCAGTGCTAACTGCCATTCACTTCCTTTCCACATGCAGTTCATTGTCCAGGTTTGTCGATCTGGCCCCATGTGCATCAAGGATTTCATTCTATCAGTTGGTGACGTTTATGCCATGAGTCCATTTCATTGTGTTTTGGAGTATTCTGAGGCTCCGCAAATAGGCATCAAAGAAAGCAAGAGCATTTCCAGGTCCTTTTCTTCCTGGAGTTCCCTGATGTCACCCCTGTGATCATCTCTGTTGGTTTCTAAGCCTGGGAGGTAACAGAAGACACCATGCAGAGCTGGAAAAGAACAGCTGTGTGAGGCTAGTCATGTATGTGATGACTGAGTGTGTACATATGTGCATGTGCCTGCATGTGTTTGGTATTTGTGTGCGTGCGTGTGTGTGTGTGTGTGTGTGTGTGTGTGTGTGTGTGTGTGTGTATGTATGTGTGTGTATGTGTATATACATGTTCATATATGTGTGCATGAGCCTACAGAGGCCAAAAGCCAATGTCTTGCTTAATTCTTAGCCACCTTATATTTTGAGTCAGGATTTCTCTTTGAACCTAGAGTTCACAGATTTGGCAAAGGTGCCTGGCCAGTAAGCCCCAGAAATTCTCCTGTCTCTGTGACCCCAGCTCTAGGGTTACACACCATACACACACACACACACACACACACACACACACACACAACTGCACCTGGCTTCTTACATGCATTCTAGTAGTCAAATCCAGGTCCCTGTGGCTAGCACTCTAAGGCCTGACCTGTTTAAACCATTCTGTGCACACACTTTTATATGTGGCCTTCAGATATTTTCAACTTCAAACTCAAAACTCAGGAAGTAGGAGCAGAAACTATAGATAGCTAGCCCAAGGTCGCACAGATGCTATGAGATTCAGAACAAGGCAAACAGACTCATCAGCTACCTCAGGGTGGTTTGCACTTGTTGGCCATGGGTGCCACTCACAAGTCATATGTCCAGGAACAGAGCCAAGTGTCACAACCATGACTCCAGACCCCAAATTAACTCTCCAGGTGATGCTAAGTTCAAAAGCTATCACCCTGGTAGCTAAGGTTAAACTGTTCCTCAGAAAGCCATCCTGTACCATATTATTTTCATTCCTAGAAAAAAATAAACAATGTGATTTTTCTGAAATTGTGTCAATTGCCTAGCAATCTCTAGCCAACTTTAGAAATAAAAGCCACTGCTGTTTGGAGAAAAATGAGGGGGAGCCTTTGATGGCAGAAGGACTCAGATCCTGCCACTGAAGGCCCCAGTGCTGACCTATCTCCTCTGCTACTTTGGGCTTTCTCCAACCTGCTGTTCAGTTAGTTTGTGAATCCAAGTCTCCAAGACTGAATATGGTCCTCTTCCTCAGCCCTAAATTTCCCCTAAAATTTATTTTTCCAAACATTATTTTTAATGTTAAACAACCCAAAAATGCATTTTTCATGTTTATTGCTAGTGCATAAAATTACAATGCTGTGAGCATTTTTTAGCCACATACGGATACCGTGATCCATGATTTAAAGGGTGACTTTAGTAATGCGGTAAATTCCAGGAGACATCGAAACCTCTGCAGAAGGGATGCAAATTAGGGGCTGGCCACCAAGCCGGCATTTGGAGGGAGTCGGTTAATTACTGTTTTCACCATTAGAGAAATCTGGGAGGACAGTGGGCGTCTGTTCCTGGTAGGACTTCAGTGTGAGAAACTTCAGTGTAAACGAGGAGTAGATTCATACACTCCTGTAGGAAGATGCTGGGGACGTTTAGTACATGAAGTGATAGAATCGGGGTGACATATGCCTTCATGCAAGTCCCCCCAGCTAAAAGAAGAGAAAAATCAGTGCCCGGTGCACACTCACGCATGCAAGCGTATGCACATGTGCACACACATACACACCATTCAGTCTACCTGAAGGTAAATGCTATGTCTCGGTGGCCTATTACCTCTCATTGACTGAGTTTCACAGTTTGAAATTATTTTTATTCTGTACTTCTACCCTCCTGAGGTCATGACCAATTGCCACTTTGTCGGTGAGTTGTTTTTTTTTTTTTTTTTTATTTTATTTTGTTTTGTTTTTTTTTTTAATTTTCAAGGAAGGTAGGTGGTGTGCTGAACAAGTCAATTGCTCCTTCAGAAGCCCACATCTGCCTCGCTTCCCACCTCAGTGTGTGCTGAGCTGGAGGGGCAGCTCTGGTTTTTCTTTTTGTTTCTTCCCAAGGACACAAGGCCCAATTAGGAATACAGCAACAGTTTCACTGGGCAGGAAAACCACACAGGATCAGTGTTCTTAGGGAAATGGGATGGCTACAAGAAGCTAGGGTGACATTCTGGATGGTTCCCACATGCCTCGAAAATGATAGACGTGGAGCTTGGTGGGTCCCTCTGTGGGTCCGCAGGAAAAGACTTGATAACAGCAAGAAGATAATTACCAAAAAGCTCTAATGAAGCAATGGCAATTAGCACACCCTTGAAGTTGCAGGCCAGAAACCACTAGCATGCACGCCGGCCTGTACCTCATGTGCCTGCCCCTTGTGATGCGTTTAAGATGGCTCCCACATTGGTATTGCTGTCCTATGTAGGGTAATGATGCCTGGAAGAATCAGAGCTATCACAGCCCTGAAAATGATAAGTACCATATAGAAAGGCCCCCCGGGGAAATTTGGTCTGTTAAGGCTTTACAGGTCTGATGGATTTTTTTAATCTATCTGCCAGACTGCTTTGAAAGCTAAATAGATGCCCATCAACAGGCTGTCTGTCAGTGATCAACAACTTTACATATTTTGCTTGTGTTGACGGTTTTTTTTTTGTTTCAATCTAGTGGGTTGTTTGCCAGATGGCTGCTGTCCTCATTAGGGACTCTTAGCACATCGAGCGAGTGTTCTCCATGTGTAAATGGGGCGGCCCTCTGTTTTGTTCCTTGGGAAAGGCTGAATGTACTGATGCGTCTAAGGGGGCACACGTCTGTGGCTACCATGAAGGCGATGTAGGACTTGCAGCATGGTCCATGGCCATGCATTTCCTGTTTGCTTACATCCTGAACACTACAGGAGACTACATCGCCACAAAGACACCAACTTAGCAAAGCTGGATAAGTTACAGGATCAATATCAGCAACTTCCAAATTTTATCCCAATCTGATTGCTTTGTTATTAAATTTTGTTCACTCTATTTCTGTTTGTGTTGGTATTTCTTCATCTGAAGCTTAACAAGCTCAGCCATCTCATTTTATGTCTTCTACCCCTCCCTAAAATGTGCCTCACAGTCTCCCATTCTGGTGCCTATCATTAACTGTCAAGTTGATTCGATGGGATACCCACTAAAGACAGGCTTCCAGGTCTGTTAGTGAAGGCATTTCCAGGAAGTATTAACTGAGGGGGGAGACCTTCCCCCAGAGTGGGTGGCTGCTTCACAGATAGAAAGAAATCCTAGGAGAAAAAAGTACTATTATCTGCCTGCCTGCCTTCAGTAAGTGTATATGTCTCTGCTGTCAAGGCCATCCTTCGCTGACATTAGAACCCAGCTTCTTCAGCCTTCCAGTATGGATCGAAGACCTCAGTTTTCTGGGTTTAGACTCCTGAGGCTTCCAGGCTTGTGTAGTGAGCAACTATAGGGTTCTCAGGCTCTCCATGGGGCAGATGGCCGTCATTGGACAAGACAGTCATTATCATGGTTCTGTTCCTCTGGAAAACCCTGACACCATCAGAGTGTGGCAAATGGCAGCACCTCCTGTTCAGCTCCTCGAGTGAGTGCGCTGGGAGTCGTCTCTGAGTTCTCTCTTGGCCTCCTTCCTACATCCTGTTCATCAGCATGTTGCTCTCAAAATATCTCTCATCTGTTGACTTCTATACTTGTTCATTGCTCTTGTCAACTTGACACAATCAGGAGTCACCCGGGAAGAGGGGATCTCAGTGGAGGGATTGCCTCTACCTTATTGGCCTGTGGACATGTCTTTAGGATACTTTCTTGATGGCTAATTGATGAGGAGGGCCCAACCCACTGTGGGCAGTACACTCCCTAAGCACATGGGCCTGGGAAGTATAAGAAGGGTAACTGAATGTGAACTTATAAACAAGACTGTAAGCAGGGTTGCTCCATGGTTTTTGCGCTAGTTCTGCCTTGCCTTCCCTCAGTGATGGACTGTAACCTGTAAAATGGAATAAACCCTTTCCGCCACAAATCAGTTTTGGTTGGTGTTTATCACAACCGAAAGCAAACTAAGATGACCTCTTTCTGTTCCTCTGCTATCATCATGCATAGCTCCTTACTTGGATAATGGCAACTGTCTTCTCAATTCTTGTTCCTTGATGAACTACTTTTCACGGCAGAAAAGTTTGTCTCAAAAACCCCAGCAGAGCCTGTTAATTTTCCAACACCATTCCATCAAGGTTCATGATATATACGTAGACTTACTCCCAACTCCTCACCATGTTAATGTCCAGTAGAACAGAGTTGTGACAACCTCCTGATTTCCACCTCTTACGACTCCAAACCACAATGCCCCAGGGATATTCTAGAACATTCCCCACTTGTTTTCCCCGGGGGTGTTTCCATTTTTCTTAGTTCTTGCTTTGTCTTTTCAGCTCAAAACTCTATCCTCAGACTTCATGCCTTTCTCTTTTCCCTCTCAGGTTGCACCTCAGAGATTCCCGAACACCCTCTCTAGATGATTCCACCCAGGGCACCCATGATGCCACTCTGTTTCAATTTGTCTCCCTCACTTACCACTGTCAACAATCGTCTTGTTCACAGATTTGTCTTTCTAGCTCATTGTCTTATCTCTCTGGATGAACTTTTAAGTTCTATTGGTTCCCAACTGCTCCCTCTTGTATCTCTGACACTTTGAATAGTGGTGAGAAGGGGTAACTGCTAAATAAATACTTATTTGTTGAGCCAATTTTCATAGACATTGGGGTTGCAATGCCCACAAGACTCACATTTCGATCCTAGTTCCCCAATTATGCTACCAGGAAGAAAGACCTTTGGAAAAGAACACATCTCCAGGGTGGAGTCCTTGTGAATGCCCTGATAAGAGACACAAGGGTTGGATCTCAGCCTTGGTTCTGTGTGACAATACAATGAAGAGACTGAACTAACATTAACCAAACGGGATGAACACCTTCCCTTGAGCATCTGACCTGCTAGCGTGTTGACCCTGGACCTGCTCACGCCTAGAAAGCCACACAATCTATAAAACTGAAATAAATAGATATCTTATTACAGTGCAATTTACCATAGAATAATACATATTGTTTTTTATTTAATAGAGCCTGAGTCTTAATTCCTCAGCTAAACTGAAACTTTGGAAGTACTCAGCTGACCACTCAATAGGCCATCTCAGTAAAGGTTCAGTAATACGTTAACATAGAAACTGAGTCTGATGATGGAGATCTGTGACCCCAGAGACTCTCAGGAGGCTCGGGCAAGAGGATCAACACTTCATGCCCTGCCTGAGCTAAACAGTGAACTCAAGGCCAGCTATGGCAACTCAGTGAGATTCTGTCTTAAAATAAAAAGTGGAAAGAGGGGGATGTAGTTCAATGGCAGAGCACTTGCCTAGCATGTCTAAGACCTTGGATCCATCCCAACTGATGCCAAAATGTAGTTACTTGATACTGCAATTTGAATATAAAATGTTCCCCTCTGGGCTCTCACACTTGAACAATTGTTTTCCAAATGGTGGGGCTGTTGGGGAAGGCTGTGGAGCCTCCAGGAGGTGGAGGCTTTCAGGAGGAGGTGGGTCACTGAGGGCAGGATGTGAGGCTTTATAGCCTGGCTCTACTTCCTCTTCACCTTCTGCTTCCTGGGTGTGGGCACCTCCTGATGAGCCAGCTTCTCAATCCTGCCATCTGTGTCCCGCTGTCCCTGCCTGGCTGTGCCTTCCCTGGCATGATGGACTACATCCCTCTGGAGCTGTATGCCAAAACACATTCTTTCTCCCTTCCGTTACATTGCTCGGGGTGTTTTGTCACAAGACAATCAATAATACATTAATTGGTTAATTAATTGATTAGTTCATTTTCAGAAACTTCTTTTAGAGTCATTTTCCCACGGAATAGTCATGCTCTCCAGGTCTCTTGAGTTATATTCAAATCAAGAGTGAGAATAGAAGTGAATTTTCTGAGGGAGTGGATAGAGGCCTACCGTAATGTACAGAAAACAGAAGAAAGTGAGAATTAGCAAAAGATAGCAAGGGAATGCAGAAAAAGCATCAGGTACTGGACATAGATAAATGCAGCTATGAAGATTAAATTCCAGGAAGCTAAGAGTTCTATGAATTAATGTAGTCACTCATTGGCCAGTATCCATAAAGCCTAACTCCATGATGAACTGTAGGTGCAGAGAAGTGAACTGAGCCACTGTCCATGACCTTCCAGAATGATTAACTAATGAGAAGACAATTGAGAGTTCAGGTAATGAATAAAGAGGGAAAAGTGGGAAGACCGATAACCCCAAGAGTTGGAAAGATTCCAGGCAAAAGCGCCAATCCACACAGAAGTGGCTACTGTGCGTTCCTCACCTTCGGTACAGAGAAAATCACTTAGGATGCTTGCTAAAAAGTACCTTTGATAGTTCCCTCCACCAGATCCAGATGCACGTGGTCTAGAAATCATATTGTGAGAAAACGTCACAAGTGATGAAGGGGAGAGTCTGCCATTGCTCTGACTATGTTTCCCAGAGGACCTTGTGGTCCTGGCTCGTCTGCAGTGTGGGACTGCTGCCAAGAAGTGAGACTGCTAAGAGCTGCAGAGAATCTGGAGACTTCCATGTCCTTAGAGGCATCCCAGGCCTCCTCTTTCTCTCTTTCATCTCTGATCATGAGGTGGGTGCTTTACCTCAGGCATGTGTCCCCCAACTTTATGTGTTATCTCATTCCAGGCCCCAAATCCAAGGGCCAACTACAGACCAAAATGTTCAAATAAGCCGTTTTTTCCTTTGTAAGTTGATTTGCTGAGGAATATGTTACAGCTACAGAAAGCTGGCTAGTCCAGGTATTAGGAGTCATGTTTTTGTCTCTGCTCAACTCTCACACTGTTGCAATATGACCAAGTTTCTCTACTTCCCTGACATCGACACTGAAACCTACCTACCAGGGTTGTGGTGAGGACAAGGAAAAAGGAGATGGGGTGGGAATGGTGTCTAGACCTAGAAATGTCAGCAACGTTCTGCAAGCACGTCAGCGTTGTCTTCAGCCTAGCTAGAGACATGTCAAGCTGGGGAAAGGGAATGCCAGAAAGCCAGGAAGCACGCGTGGAAGTTGACTATTATGATGTGTAGAAATAGGGAGATAACTCAATGGGCAAAATATTTGCTACATAAGATGAGGACCTGAGTCCAGAACCCACAAAAAAAAGAAAAAAAAAGCTGAATGTGGTGGTGTGAACCTGTAAGCCCACTGCTTCGAGAAGACAGGAGTGGCTGTGTTCTCCTCCAGTGCTCAGTGTCCAGCCAGTCTAGCCTCTCAGTGAGCGCCAAGCTCAGTGAGAGACTCTACATTGCAAATAAGATGGAGAATGATCGAGAAAGAGACCTGGTGCTGGGTGACTTCTGAACTCTACATGTGAATGCACACAGGTGTAAGCACACACACACACACACACACACACACAATTATGTCTATGATTATCTATGTAAGAAAACAAGAAGATCAAGCAGCATATGCTTTATAAACTGGTCTATACCAATTGTGGTAAGTCTAGCCTGAGGTCTGTTTATAAACAAACAAACAAATAAATAGATAGATAAATTATTTATTTATAAATGAATAATAAATTTATAAATAAAGTTTTATTAATATGTCCTACTTATCCATTTCTTTATAGTCTAGATAGTTGTAGTTGCACAATGGAAATTAAAAGTTGTAACTCACTCATTACAATCTGCAAAGCCTGAGTGCTTACTATCTGGCTCTTTATAGTAAAAGAGTGTCAAGTCCTGATCTAGAGGTATAGCCTGGTGGTTAGGTACATGGGCTCTGAGGCTGGATGACTTACCTAAGTAAGTTACACCTCTTTGTGCCTCAGTTTCTTTTTCTTAAAAACAAACAAACAAACAAACCAGAGGCAGTAAGAAGAGTGCTTTCTTCATGGAGACACTCTAAGGAATTTAATTAGTTGATGCATGCAGACTGGCGTAAGCATTCTTTAAGTATTAGCTGTTATTACGAGTGCAGACTAAGGTCTTTATACTCTGGTTGAATCCAAAAAGCTTGTGAAAAACACCTTCGTAGGTGTTAGGGTCTAATGTGTGACATCCCTTATAGGCCCATGAGATTGAACACAAGATGCCGAGCTGCTGGAGCTGCTTGGAGGGGGTTGTGAAGCCTCTGTGGCAAGAAGCATGATTGACAGAGGAGGAATCATGGGAGCCAGGTCTCTGCTTCCTGTCTGAGCTGTCTGCTTCCGGGTCAGTCTCCTGTGAGTAGCTACCTCTGCAAGCTACCTGCTCTTCCCATGCCTTCCTTCTCCTGAAGGTATAAACATTTTTGACTAAAATAAGTGTCCCTCCCTTACGCTGCTTCCATCAGGTATGTTGTCCCAGTGACCAGAAGTGTAACTGACAGAGCAGGGCATCATTAGCTGTGGCCAAAGCAAGGAAGATGAAGGCCGAAATGGCCAATGCCCTGTTGCTTCATATGTGTGCATGAAGAACAGTCAGCCTCCTCCCCAGAGGCCCAGCAACACATGAGCACAAGCATGACCAAATTCTATTTATGTGGTGACTCCCTTTGTGTGTATGTTTTCCTTTCTTTTTCACACATATAATTTTATTTTCTTGGCTTGGCCACCTCACTGTCTGTTGCCTCAGCTGTGGCAGTATTCTCTTAATAAATACTGTGTAAATTTATTTGTCTATTTTGGTTCTTGCCTTTTCAATTCCTGTCTTCATACAAATCTGTGGCCTACCTAGGCTGCTCTGTTAGGCCTGATATTAAAATGATTAATATTAAAATAAACTTCAAGTTCAACCATACAGACTTAGACTTGAATGTTCTCTATACCTTACTTTTGAGCTGGTCAACTTCTTTTAGCCTCAGTTTACCTACCTGTAAAGCAGAAACCCCCTTAACATGAGGAATTGATCAAATGATATATGGAAACTGCCTGCCACATATTAGTGTGGGACATACAAATGTTCCACTACAGTTATTTTGTTATTGATTTTGACACTTGGGATATTTTGGTTAGTATTTTTGAGTAACACTGCTCTGAAATGCCTCTTTCCAATTATTCAGCAAGAGAAAAAGATCTGCTCCACCCCCAGGAATACCACATTTTTCTTTCCCTCAAGCACACTTAGACACTTTCTGACTGTTATTAAATTAAAATGTTTATCCCTCAGGAGAGAAAACAATCAACTCCCACACCAATTCTATTTATGAATCGAAATGCATTGGATTTCTCCCTGATGCAAACCTTCCTTCATATACAATCTCTTTGAAACAGAAGATGCTTAGCATGGTTGTTCATACCACATGTGTGTTGTATGTATCTCTCTCTCTCTCTCTCTCTCTCTCTCTCTCTCTCTCTCTCTCTCTGTATTCGTATGTTTGTTTAGAGGATAAATTGATATTTGAGGCTTGTCTTAAGAGCCATCCTTCATCTGCCTTTGGTGAGAAGTCACTATCACAGGGAGCTCTTAGCCACAGTGGACCACAGTGGACTGTACGGTGTGAGTATTCCAGCACTGTGCTCAGTGGGGACAGTGAGAGCCTCAGCATCAGAAGCCAATAGAAGCAAACTTTCAGAGACATTTATCCTCTTCTGGGAGAGCTCAAATATCGACAGACAGACACCCGTCAGTCACCTGAGACCCAAATGTTCACACATACTTCTATTGGGGTTGTCTACACTTCTGCACATCTCTGTTCTATTCTTCATGTGTATTGTAAGCTGACAGGCAGAAGGAGTCACTCCTGGAGAGAAGCAGGTGCCTTCCTCAATTTCACAAAACATGACTCGTGTTTTTTCATCCTGTTGGATGGAAAATTTATTTACTTGGAATCAGGAATAGTGAGTATTTTTCCAGTTTCTGTTCCAATACTGACATCAGAGCTTGCCTTCTCTGGGGATAGTCTGACAGCTAATCTCACACACAAGCCCTACCCTCAAGAGAAGGCCTTCCCCCAATGTTCTTGCGTCATCCAATGGGCCCGCTGCTTCAGGACTCACACTGCTCTATTCCTGTCTAATTATTTGCCTTTGGCCATCAATACTTTGCATTTTATCTGGGAATGGCCAGTGTCTAGCTTAGCTGAGGACTTTGGAGTGCTCAGTGAAACTTGGTGGATTGTTGGCATGAATGGGACATAGAAGGAAGACAACACCAGCAATGAGGTGTGGTCCCATCATCTCCTTCTTCACAGGGCTTCTGACTCATCCCACTGCCTCTGGAATGTTCCCAGTTCTACCAAAACGAAAGGCTGTTTCTAGGTGAGGAATCTCGCATGAGCTGTGGGGTCATTGCATGGCCCTATCTGTTCTTTAAAAAATCATAAACGTGTGTGTGTGTGTGTGTGTGTGTGTGTGTGTGTGTGT